>SJYX01020116.1:18187-30180 GCA_006410675.1 Oreotragus oreotragus
TGATTAGTTTTCTGTGAGTATGGTTTCAGTGTATCTGCCCTCTGATGCCCTCTTGCAACACCTACCATCTTACTTGGGTTTCTCTTGCCTTGGGTGTGGGGTATCTCTTCACAGCTGCTCCAGCAAAGCACAGCCGCTGCTCCTTACCTTGGATGAGGGGTATCTCCTTACCACCACCTTTCCTGACCTTCAGTGATTATAACTACAGGCCAATATTTTTCCTTGATGGACAACAAACTCTGTAGACATAGAAAGTGTGTGTGTGTGTCTTGTTTATTTCTTTATCTTTAATGTTTGTCATGTGAACCTGGTTTGCAAAATAGGTGTTAAATATTTGTTGGTAAATAGGTGACTGAATGAGAGAATGGATGAACAGCCTTTCTCAGATGCTAAGTTTCAGCTAGCATGTTTATTTTATTTTCAAAATATAATTCAATTATTTAAAGTCACCATGATTTCATTTTAATCCTGGGCATATAAACCTGAATCTGAAAAATACTTCATTGCTGCAATAAAGGTCCTGTTTCTCAGATTTAAGTTGTCTCACTCCATCAGCTCTATTTATTAAACTGGGTGTGTGACCTATGGCAAATATATAGATAACCTCTGTCAACACAGCCCCACCTATCACAGAAGGCAGTTGATTATGATTTCACATGAAATGAGATCTATAAAAGCTGCAAACACCCAAGACTTACCTCCACTTGTTGTAGAGAACATCCCTGAGGTGATGTTGTCCTTGTTTTTTCTCCATTAGCATTACACAGAGTGGCTGAGGTTACTTATAGGACAATCCTGTGTTCTGCATTTCATACATTAGCCCATTATTGGAGTTGATGCCAATTTGATAGTGATCAAAATTTGCTCTCATCAGATGCCAACTCTTTGGACCTTCTGGAATTAGTTAGTGACCATAATTCATTTCTAGTGGAAAACACTATATGCATCAGCCAGCTGTCTTAGCAGGAAGGAAAATGATTTGGTTTTTCAAATTGGCTTTAAAAAGTGTATAGGCTGCCAGACGGCCTCTGGGCATGTGTATGAAACATCGAAAACAGACACAATACACACGAAAAAGAAACGAATTCCCAAAGCAGGCTCCCCATGAAGTAGCCAGGCAGGCTCTACTGATGGAACTGAATGAGACTTAGAAACATCACTCTTCTATAAATGGCTTTTCTCCATGAAAGAGGAAATATATGGAGGAGGGGAGTGAGTATACACTGGAATCGTTCTGTGAATTAAGATTTAAAAAGAAATCAATGCCACACCTACTCTGTTTTACTATTACTACCTAAACTGTCTTACTATTTTTAAGTGTTTTCTGTTTTAGAAAAACATTACATCTCAGAAATACTATCATTTATTTTTAAGGATCCACAAAGAATAAAAATCTGCAAGCTCTCTAAAAATTTAGAGATGCTTATTTAACATTTAACTGTGGTAACTCTTTTGAAAAAGTCTTCAACTTGCTGGTTTCCTTATCCAAACAGTTTCTTATTTACTCTCTTGTTCATAAGGGAATCCAGAATTAACATTGAATGTTATGATTAATGATCATAAACAATGCTTTTAAGATTTCTTTTTTTAACCTGTGTATAATCAAGCCATCTAGTTACCAGTAACTGCAAATGTCACAGATTTCTATGGTCTCTTTGGGACTTTTAATCTGTTTGCTTTTATAAAGAAGGTGATTTTATTTTTACATTAAGGAAGCATTAACATCATTAAATGGGCTCCCACTTTATGATAACTGCAAATGTCACATTGATCCAGAAAGATAAGAAAATGTGCTCATCTTTGGAACAAATATCCAAGGCATGAGCAGGCAACCCACACTATTTGCATTAAAAAACAAATTGTATAAATGCAGAAGATTGATGTACCATCTGTTCATGTCCTTCACTTTTCTGGCTCTTCTGTGTTGAGATATTTTTATGGAATAGTTATGTTTATTATTTTGAAAATGAGCCACAGGTTAAAGAAGTTTACGATGGGTAATATAACTCAGAGCTACTGGTTTACTGTATTCCAGGTATTAAAGCTTGCATTATGTTACATTTCATGCTATTAAACGCATGACTCTATATTTATATCCTCTGATGTTCCGACCAAGATAAAATGTATACAAAACTATAAAGGATGTTTAGGATCAAATCCAAAATATCTGACTAAGATGCCTCTTGGCAAGAAGAAAAAAGTCCTTTAAAAATTAATGGCTTCAAAAGTCCCTAGCAATAAATATCAACTTCTCCATCACTTCTATGAAAATAAAGGAGTAAAACAGAGTAAATAAATATCTCTTTGTGGGAGAGGGGTAGTACATTTGAGTTTTAATCATCTAATAAGGCACTATCTTCTTTCAACTTGTCACATAAAAATCTACTAGCAAATCTGGGGTCGCTAACAGTCGGACAGACTGAGCGACTTCACTTTCACTTTTCTCTTTCATGCACTGGAGAAGGAAATGGCAACCCACTCTAGTATTCTTGCCTGGAGAATCCCAGGGATGGGGGAGCCTGGTGGGCTGCCATCTATGGGGTCACACAGAGTCGGACACGACTGAAGTGACTTAGCAGTAGCAGCAAATCTACCAATAAGAAATTTCATTTTCTATCTTTATTCACTATCAACAATATTGACTTCCCTTTTGAAAATGAAAATGAACTTGCAATCAGAGTTATCCTGCATGAAGTCTAAAGTTCCTTATGAGTATGCTACATTTTTTGTTAACTGGACAACTAGGACCGGAAAAAAAAAAAAAAAAGCAATAGTGTAGGATGAAGCTTTGGTACAATAATCGCCCTCTGGTGGCAACTGCCTTAGACACTCAAAACCAGATTTGCTCTATGGCAGTTTTCCAAATTGCCCAAGCCTCCTCTTTCTGCTGTGAAAACACTACATTGTGTGCTGTATATGGTTAAATACCCTTGTATGAGCAAATATCATGTTTGCGCGCACCAACGGTTTGCAGAGGTTGGTGCCCCCACAGAGCCTGACTTCAAACTCTTGTCATCCTTGATTCTTAATTAGAAAAGAATGACTAAAATTTTTTAAAAATAGAAGAAGAAAATTTTCAGATTCCTGACAAATTTCTGGCACTAAAATCAAAAGCCTCAAAGAATTTTGCAGCATGTACTTTCCCCATGTGTTTCAAAAAAAATACCTGATTCCCTAATCCCACCCACAAAGAGACTGCTGTGTTTGAAAAGGATTCATTCTTGTCACATTGAACCTATAAAATCTCTACACTGTAATGACTCACCACACTAGCAGTAATAAACTCTTCATATGAAATTACATTTTTAGCATGTGTAACTTCATTATCCTTTTCCAAAAGAAACCCTTATTTATTTATTTTTTTGCATGTGATACAATGACGTATATGAAAGAACAAAGCATTACCTGCTAAGTAACTCAGCCATATTACTTAGCATGTCTAGGCCTAGGTGGACCAATCATCCATAGAAGCCCTCTTTGATTCATCTAGAGTCTGAAGAATTGAAGAAAGCTTCTAAATGAGAGAAGAGAGATAAAAAACAACAATTAGAAAGAATGAAGAAAATATACTGAATGTAGAGGAAAAGTCATGGTAAGGATGTATTAGAAGAAAGGAAAAGAGTGTGAACATAGAAAAAGGCATTACACAATATTTTAGAATACCTAAAATAGCAAAAGCATCAGCTTTCTTGATAATCAGAAAACAATTATGAAAATTTCACGTAATCAGATATACATTAAAGAAAAAGAAAGAAATTAAAACACCTGATTTTTTTAATGTTAAAATTAAATCATTCTTCTAATCCTCATTTTCTTCAACTGCACTTTTCTTAGAATTGTTTTCATTTAACCCTAGACAATGAATCAGTCCACCCAACGACTTCCAGACTACAAGGATAAAGCTAGAGATCAGTTTGGAAATGAGATATGGAAAACATTAGTAAAATAGAGCCCTCGCTCATTACAGAACATAAGTGACCTTCATATTGTATATAGAAGAATAAAACACTGTAATATAATCTGCCATAGCATTTTATAAAGGTCAGAGAAAATTCCTGCAAATCCATATTTACTCATGAAGGGAATAGAACCCATTCCTAGAAGAAGCAATGTTTAAAACAATTTTGTAATTGCTAATATTGGAAACAGGCAAGAATATATATATATATATATATACATGTATACATATGTATATATATATATACTGTTATATACATATTTTTCTCATTTAAAAATCTAAAGGAGTATTTTTATTTGAAACCATAAATTGATCAGTGAAAAAAGGCTGAAAGTGACTATTTTGGCTCATNAATTTTGTAATTGCTAATATTGGAAACAGGCAAGAATATATATATATATATATACATGTATACATATGTATATATATATATACTGTTATATACATATTTTTCTCATTTAAAAATCTAAAGGAGTATTTTTATTTGAAACCATAAATTGATCAGTGAAAAAAGGCTGAAAGTGACTATTTTGGCTCATTCTTCCTTATCTACTTGCAAGATTTCAAAACAAAAATTCACATTGCTTCTTTTTCTTACTGAAATTTTGTTTATAAAATAATCCCCAGTTCATTCTCTCGGTGAATCCACAGTGTCTAGTTCAGAATTCTTCATGTTCACATAAGAAGGCACACATAGGACTTCAGGGACCTATAAGATAAAGTGGATCTGGACACAGTTTTCTGAATATCCAGGAGCACATAATAATCTTGCCTAACCATTCTCTAAATCACAGTTGTGCATTTTTATTTTATGTCAAGCACACTAAAATCTCAGCTTATTGAACATACCATTCTGTTCTCTATTTCTTTCAGAAAGTTCTATTTGGCTCTTTTCCCTCATATTTTATTTAAAAGTAATACTATACAGCTGCAAAATATAGCTGGTATCCAGTACACAATTGAATGTTATATCTTCTTTAGTTCACTGCTAAGACTTAAAAGAGGGTCCCACTGGTTATTGTATTTTCTTAATAGTACATTTAACTGTATACTATGTTTTCCCCACTATTTTCAAAGATTGATTTACTGAGGATTTTGAGGAATTTCTATTTTGCTTAATGGAAAGGAATTAATCAAGAGTGTAGCCTAGTCAGTTTGTGTCGTGAGTTCTAAGTTTGCTTTGATCCACATTAACAGTTGAAAGCTTAAATAGAATACAATTAAGCTATGGTAGAACTGTTTGTTGTCTTGATTCCCTTCTTAATATAAGAGAGAATGGCCTTGAATCTATTAGAAAATTCTTTCTTTAAAACACTGTTGTACAACTCCTCTTTTGAACAACTGTCCAGTAATGTAACTGGATTTTACCAGCATATAAGTTCCAAAGGGGATGCTACAATATGTCTTCAGAAAAAAGAATCAGAAACTCTTCATATTTTCTGTGTTTCCCAGTTGTTAGCTTAAGATCAGCTGAGATAATGCCAGGATCTTATTTTCCTTTTTTAAAAATTCTCTTAAGAGAAACTATTTGTTTCAACCAAGATCTAGATCATGATATCTACTTTAAATATTAAAAATCAGAAAAAAAAAATTAAGCTTTTCTAAAAGGGGAAATCTTAGATGTTAGAATTACTCCTAAGCTTTTTCTCTGTTATTAGTGCCATGGACAGTATGTATATATTTGATATTTGATTTTTCAAAAGAAGGAAGCAGGGGAAAGAAAATGAATTGAATTTCTTCAGTTTCTTAAATAACTTTAAGAAAGCACTAAAAATAAGTAGTAACAAGCTTGGTAAACCTTTTTAAATTGTTGCATCAGATTGTGAGAAGTTTGTCATTTTTCTTAACAGAAACTTTTAATACATGTAAACTACAGGCAGTAGGAAATGAAAACCTGTAAGCTACGTCTAGCCACACTCCATCTTGGAGTTCCTCTCTAAAACAGATCATTCTGATGTAGAATACCTTTTAAAAAAACATATACCTATGAACTCTCAAGAAAGAACAGAGTGCTGTGATTTGGGAAAGGAATGGTATCACACCACTGAAAGCTAAGCAACTGGCTTCTCAATAATAGCAGAAAACCCTCCCATATCAAGGGTCTGTGTACCAAGCCCTCTTCATAATGTCAAATAACCGCCTCCAACAACAAAGGGGCATAATTCATTTTAATTGATGACTAAAATAGAGACTTTAGAAATTTACACAGTGGCTACAAAATTAAGTGTGTGGGGGAGATGGCAGGGCAAAAATCAGCCAACTGCCTGTTTCAGTTAAAAAGCCGTAAGTAACTCCTTTGGGTAAACATTTTTTAGCCGAATTGACTGATTTAGCATCACATACTATAGAAGAAGTAACAACAGGGCCAAAGCGTATTTTTTTCTTTCTTGGGGCAATAAGCTATGACGTAAGAATTTTAAAAATATTTTTCCATTTTAGTCTTTTCACAGATTTTTTAACTATATTGGACAGACTTATATAAAATTAAATAAAATTAAAGTCTTAAGGTGTGTGTTTTTGCATACATGAGTGGTTAAGGAAAGAAAATAAATAAGTGAAAAACATGGATAGTAAAGTAGAAATTTGTCTATTATACATACATAAATAGGCTTAATTTGTTTTTTTCCCACACATGTCATAAACGAGGCCATATTATCTTAAATACTAGAAATATCAAAACAAAAAGTTACAATATCTATGATTAATAGTATTTGCAGAATTCATGAANTCTTAAGGTGTGTGTTTTTGCATACATGAGTGGTTAAGGAAAGAAAATAAATAAGTGAAAAACATGGATAGTAAAGTAGAAATTTGTCTATTATACATACATAAATAGGCTTAATTTGTTTTTTTCCCACACATGTCATAAACGAGGCCATATTATCTTAAATACTAGAAATATCAAAACAAAAAGTTACAATATCTATGATTAATAGTATTTGCAGAATTCATGAAATAACATAAATTTTTTGAAAGAACAAGACAAATTCTTGGGGGGAAATAATGTTCAAGCCAGCATGAAATTGCTTCCAAAATGAATTCCAATGAAAGTTAAAAATCATTTTCAATTTATTACTGAACTTTTGTACTGTTTTAGAATAAAAACTTATAATAACTGCTTTTGAGTTTTGGGAAAAATAGAATTTTTGACTTTTAATGATCTAAAAAACTTTCAGAATACAATCTTCTCATGTTGCACCTAAAATATAGCTCTCTTATTTTGCATTTGGCTTTGCTCTTTTATTTGCACCATTCTTCCACACTGTTACTGCCTACAGAACCTCAGGTTATGTCCTCATATTCTTTTCATGCATTTCTCCTTTTGTAAGCACAAGGGGGTACCTCCTGCTCTTACTGATTAAGCACCAAAGTTATGCTCGGAATTATATAGAATATAAAATTAGATATTGTCCCTTCCCAGTGGGCTCACAGTATCTCCAAATTTGCTGTAAAATATGTCTACATATTGTATAACAGATGCACTTCAAGTGCTAAATGTCTGGAGATAAATCTATTATTGACTTCATCCTCTCAACCTTTCCAATTTCCTTTATCATTTGTCAGCTCTCTTTATGTACATGCCCAGGCAGATTGGTAATTGCAGAACAAGTCCTGTATTTTTAAAGGAGTGCCACAGTTCAAATGGACCATGGCAAATTTGGGTCCTATACACTGGGGCAATGAGAACATTCTTGACCCCAACCCATGCGCATGTGTCTTCCTACACTTACAGCAATAATAAGCATTCAAATATATTCCAAAAATACCTTTTACATGCCATCAACATTTCTTCTACCATGTTGGAAAACTCAGGATTTCATTTATTTTCAAATAGTTTCTAACTTCTCTTGAAAAATGTCTCCTTTTCTTCTGGGCTGGACGAAGAGCTATTGAATAAACAGTAAAAATACTAGAAAAGACACATGTGACTTTTAAATTATGTATTTCAGCACATATCTATAACATATTNCTGTAAAATATGTCTACATATTGTATAACAGATGCACTTCAAGTGCTAAATGTCTGGAGATAAATCTATTATTGACTTCATCCTCTCAACCTTTCCAATTTCCTTTATCATTTGTCAGCTCTCTTTATGTACATGCCCAGGCAGATTGGTAATTGCAGAACAAGTCCTGTATTTTTAAAGGAGTGCCACAGTTCAAATGGACCATGGCAAATTTGGGTCCTATACACTGGGGCAATGAGAACATTCTTGACCCCAACCCATGCGCATGTGTCTTCCTACACTTACAGCAATAATAAGCATTCAAATATATTCCAAAAATACCTTTTACATGCCATCAACATTTCTTCTACCATGTTGGAAAACTCAGGATTTCATTTATTTTCAAATAGTTTCTAACTTCTCTTGAAAAATGTCTCCTTTTCTTCTGGGCTGGACGAAGAGCTATTGAATAAACAGTAAAAATACTAGAAAAGACACATGTGACTTTTAAATTATGTATTTCAGCACATATCTATAACATATTATATATATATATATTTGTATGAGTGTATCTTTGCACTGGTATATTTATATTCTATATTTCAATACAGACACATATTTGATGAATGTGACTTACACATTTAAGCATATAAAAGCATTACTTTCTTAATACCTCAGTGCTATCATACTTCTACATGCTTTAGTCACAGAGCTATTACTTTTGCAGACACCTTGATAGAAATCTGTATGAAAGAAGTTTTATAATACTATAAATGTTAAAATCTCATCATCAGATCTCCTGTTAACTTCCTATCTATAGGTCAATAGCAACAACTAAAAATTCCTTCAGACTTTAGAATTAAAATGTAAGTGTTCAGCCTACCTCGATATGACTTTGCCATTTTTTAATAAAAGAACAGCTTTATTTCTCCTTTTAAAAATAAAGAAAGAAAAAAATGTAAAATTAAATGTCCCCTTCCTCCCTCCTCTTTTTGTTTATTTCTGAGTCTTTTCTTCATTTTAAATGAGTTTTTAAACACATTTGGCAGTCAGTACCCCTAATCATTCAGAGTTGTGTGACAAGGAGGGAGCTGGCTAGATCCCATCAGTTCTTTTAAAATGTATTAGTCTTTAGCCACCTGTCTTCCCCTTTAGAATTTAAAAAGAAAAAGATATATATTTTGGTGAAGAAATCAGTTTAATGATTCTATAATGGAGCTTTGGGATGCATATTTCAGCATATCGCATGACTTAAGACTTGTCAGCATGATGGAAATGAGCTCATTTGTTCAAAGTTTGTCTTTTGGTAAAAATCATTCTTTTTACCACAATGGACCTACATTGGGTAAATGAAATCGATCATCAAGAATGAATCTTTTCTATTGCTGTCTTTATGGCCCACGGTAATAGCTATATTTTGGTTTTCATGTTAGTGTTCTTTTTCTGTCCCAGGGGAAAGAACTGAATCTCCTTGAGGTTACACTGCTGCCAGTAATTTCTTCTGTGTTCATTGACTTTCCACCTCATCAAAAGTGCTTTGTCCATCAAAATACTAGTACCTGGTTATTTATTTTACACATCCCTATTCTGGTTATGCCCTGTCAATGTAAATACACACTGCAACTACTGACAACGGTTGTAACTGGAAGGATATCAGTAGAAGTCTGGGACCAATTCATTTAAGTCCAAAGACCATCTATATTCTGAAAGTCATTTGTTGCTTGCATAGAGCTTAGTAACTTGATTAAGGTGATTTTCAGCTACTTCATTTTTAAAAGTACAGAGTTTTTCAAGAAACAAAAAACATTTTAATATAGTGTTCTTCTGTCATTTTATTAGGATTCTAAAACCTCAAAACTGTTTTAGGGTGAAAGAGTTTTGTTTTCTCTTCCACAAACTTTGAACCTTCACTAGAGTTAAGAGAGAGGATTCTGATAGTGGAGTCCAGGTGAAAAATATGCCATAACAAGGGCAGAAGGCCTAACACCTCAGCATTCCCTTGTCCATAGTCACATTCACAGGCTGGGGAAGGAATATGGAAAGCAGAGAAACCACTGGCCTGAGGCACAGGGTACAATTTGCTGCTCTGATAAATTTAAGGCAGATAACACTTGGGAAATATAGAAGAGAAAAACCTAAAGGTAATAGAGTCATTACTAAATCATTAGTCATATATTTTTTTTAATCATAGAAGTAATGTTGTGGCAATCAGATTTCATTCATTTAATAAATGTTTGCTAATTATCTACTATGCCCTGGATGTAATATTAGGTGCTAAGGATGAAACAGTGAGTAAAAACCACATGTGATCTCTTGTGTCGTTTACAAGCTTATTCATCAAATAGTAACACAAGGGCAAAGGCAGGTAAAAATTCAAGACCTACAAAGAAAAGATATATGGTGCTATGAAGGGCAGATAACCGGCACTGGCCTTGTTTTGGGAGCCCAGAAAATTTTGAGTTGAAATGTGAAGAATAAATAGAAGTTACACTATCATTGCATCCATATTAAAGGGTAGAAATAACATAATAAACACAATAATACAAATCTAAGCTTTGGGTTTGTGTTTATAAGTTTAATGTAAGGTAATCAATATATCTGAAATTACTGGTAACTCATAACCTCATATGCTACTCAGATCTCACAATGTAACACTCACAGGCAGTAGTTTTACTATATATCTATAAACTTCAGTTTTCAGTTTAAAATCTCAGATGTTTCCATTTGCATTTAGCTAAAATTGGCAAGAAGATCATCATCTCTGATCCAATTTTTTTAATGGAAAACTAATTTTGATTTATGGAGTGGCAAAAATATAAACATTTTAGATAAATCTTTTGCCAATTTCTAGATAAAAAGTGGTTTTAACTGTTAACTTTGGCCTTTTGAAGGATTATTTTTAACTGAACATGTCAATGTTTTTACCCTATAGTGTTTTACTATATAAAATCACATAGTATTACCTTGTTCTGTTTCACAATATGTAACCGTTTAATGAGACATTAGCGCTTGTCTCCTCCTCAGTAATAGTCTCCGTCTAATGAAGCCAGTCTTCATATCCTCACCATTTTCTCAGGCAAGTGTGTGATAGTNTTTTTACCCTATAGTGTTTTACTATATAAAATCACATAGTATTACCTTGTTCTGTTTCACAATATGTAACCGTTTAATGAGACATTAGCGCTTGTCTCCTCCTCAGTAATAGTCTCCGTCTAATGAAGCCAGTCTTCATATCCTCACCATTTTCTCAGGCAAGTGTGTGATAGTCATTAGGACATTATGTTAAATATAGAAACTTTTAAAATAATTTAATATTTTGCATGATTGCCTTTATAAAAAGAAACAAAGTTACTAGTGAAAAGTATGCATGATTATCAGTATTATGGTCCATTTCTTGCTGGTCTAGAGATAATCAGTTAAAGAGATGTAGTAAAAAGGAAGCATATAAAGAGAAAAAAAATTATGCGCTGTGTCTTTATGGGAAGTCAGCTATAAGCAAGTTTAGACATCTAAGCTTTCTGAACTTTCCACAGGAAAACTAGTTTATTTCTAAATCCATACTTTATAACTTGTATAAAGTTATACAAGTTTTTTTTTCAACACTTAGTTGAACACTCAGTAAACATTAGTATTGAAAATAATTTGCTATTTTTAAAAAGTAAATAATTTTATTTTTCCAGACTCTTCCTAGTACTCTGATATTTCTCTCTCAAAACATTTATCAAATTTTATAATTTTGATCTCATTTTATTTTCTTTATGTGTAAATACTTTAATAAGTGCTATGAAACCTATACCCTTGTCTGTTTCAGAAGTCAGTCTATAAAACCCATTCTAAAATATTTCACTACTTAATGAAGAAACCTATAAGGAACTCTTGATTATTCTCAAGAATAATATATTTTGAATTTATTGCTCACATTAAATCTAAAGGAGGACATTCTTCAAGACCTCCTAAACTCTAGTTTTAAATATTACTTTTTCAAAATGTGATATACATATGTATGTACATATGTATATATACTTATATATAATTTTAAACAAATAAGCAATGTCTTAAATATGTACATGCATGTATATGTCTGTC
>SJYX01020116.1:30542-103246 GCA_006410675.1 Oreotragus oreotragus
TTGCAATTTTTGCCAGCCTTATTGAAATATAATTTCTTAACAACAAAATTCAATGATTTTAAATGTACATCTTTATACCTTTTGACAAATATATTGAATCTCAAGACCATCATGACCATTGGGATATAGAACATTTCCATCATCCAGACAATTTCTTTGTGCCCAATTGCGGTCAGTTCCTATCCTCTGCTTTCTATCACTGTAGTTTTGCCTTTCACAGGATTTTTATTTTGTTGACTGTTTTAACCATCTATCTTCCCTAAAATGGAGCTTCCTAGGTGGTTCAGTAGTAAAAAATCTGCCTACCAAAGCAGGAGACACAGGAAGACTTGGGTTAAATCCCTGAGTCAGGAAGAACCCCTGGAGGAGGATATGGAAACTTACTTCATGATTCTTGCCTGGGAGATCCCATGGACAGAGGAGCCTGGTGGGCTATAGTCTATGAGGCTGCAAAGAGTCAGACAAGACTGAGCAAGCATGCAGTAACAGAATCTTTCCTTAAAAAAAATGTAAGGTCTCTGAAAGTGGGGAAATTCCCATACCATTAGTAAAGAATTTCACAGCTGGCATAACCCCACTAATCTCACCCTCTCTGGCCCTTAAACTAATACGAAATAGTGAGATGACTTCATAGATCATTAAGCACATGACCAATTAGCATGCCAGTGGGTTCTCTTTCTAATAAATCTGTTTGTGCTCAACTCAGATATGTAAATAAGCATAATTAAATTATTAAAACTCACTTTAAAAATGTAAAAAAAAAAAAGAGAGAGACTGTAAGCTTTCTGAGATCAGGGACTAGGTTGGTTCAACAGGAACTTGGATTTGAGAATTGAGAACACTCAGACACATAGATTTGGTGCAAATTCCACTTCACTGCATCAAGCCTGGGGAAAATAAACAAGGGTGGGAGGTAACAGCATATTGGATGAGTGTGATTTTTGGATCTTTCTAAGTTCCTTCCTGAGACACTCTGTAAGGTGTAATAATTAAGCTAAATGAGGTGACAGTGTCATCACATTGTGCAAAGAATTTCATGGCTGTGTTAATCAACATTCCTATATTCCCTGCCATGCCATCCTGAAACAATTGTGTTTGCATCTAACCTCATATTCTTGAATCTAACTGTCCAGATTGTGTATAAATATAGTTTGTGTTACAGTGTTCGTGAGTCAGCAAACAACCACTTGGTCATGTATGGATGTGAGAGTTGGACTATGAAGAAAGCTGAGCACCGAAGAATTGATGCTTTTGAACTGTGGTGCTGGAGAAGACTCTTGAGAGTCCCTTGGACTGCAAGGAGATCCAACCAGTCCATTCTAAAGGAGATCAGTCCTGGGTGTTCATTGGAAGGACTGATGCTAAAGCTGAAACTCCAATACTTTGGCCACTTCATGCAAAGACTCATTGGAAAAGACTCTGATGCTGGGAGGGATTGATTGGGGGCAGGAGGAGAAGGGGACGACCGAGGATGAGATGGCTGGCTGGCATCACTGACTCGATGGACCTGAGTTTGAGTGAACTCCGGGAGATGGTGATGGATAGGGAGGCCTGGCGTGCTGCGATTCATGGGGTCGCAAAGTTGGACACGACTGAGCGACTGAACTGAACTGAAACAACCACTAAGCTTCATGCACGCACAGGTGTACTTCAGTTACACAACACTGGCCGGTTCAGAGGCCTGTGCACTGCTTCATCTGCTTCCGGTTCAGAGGCCTGTGCGCTGCTTCATCTGCTTCATGACTTGGCCCTGGAGGAACCGAACAAGACAGGCCTGACCAAGCCCTCTTTCAACCTGTTTGACTCATCACAATGAATTCAGCACTCGGCACATGTCCGGAAAGATTGTAGTCATTCAATAAAGATATGTTGAATGAGTGTGAAGCCTCTGTTCATTTGTCTACAAAATGGCCCTAAATCACAGTGTTTACCTCTTAGGTGCAAATGTGTATAGAAAACTTACTATGACGCCTGGCACGTATTTGGTAAATGCAGATACAATGCCTATTGCTGTGATTACTAGCATAGTTCTATAATTTGAAAGTCTAGATTAACTATTCAGATGATCCAAGAAGAATCTGTGAAACTTGCCTGGATCTCGATTTTTCTCAGATTCAGAGAACTCAGCTAATTGAATGGCTACATACATAACCCTCCATAAACACAGTTCCTGCTTCTCAATTACTGAGTGATTGATTAGTGATATAGTAGACTAAACAACTTTTTGAGTTTAACCTATTTTAATGAAATCTCCAAGCCAGTTTGTACTTCTGCCTATGGCACACATCCTATAGATTTTCACTGTCGGTAAAGGCCTTGATAAATCACCATAAATGGTGTTGGTGTGTATCTGCATACCTGTCCATGGATGCCAAGGCAACTACACTTGAGAGTTTGGCATGGTGGGATGTTGTCTGATCTGTTTACAGGGGCGTTCCTAACCTTGCTGTCCATTATTTACACTGTAGTTGAGATTCGTTCTCTCTTATTTGTTACCTTGCCCCTTGTTTACTCTTCTTATGCAGATTTAGTAAGTGCCCCTGTGTTAGGCACATGAGAGGCAGAGTGCCCCTAATTTTGGAACACTGATTTTCTTGTGGAATTTAGCAATAGGAAGAACATGAAATATCACCCAGTCCAATCCCTTAATCATTTGGATGGTGAGATTAGCAGATTCCCAAGGTAGTTAAGTCCCTTCCCTTTCTTTTCTTACTCTGCTGCTATTTCATGTTTTCTGGTCAACTGGTTAGGAATAGAACTCTGCCACATTTGAAAATTTATTTGCCTTCTTTTTTTTTTTTTTTTTAACTAGAGGACTTTATTTAGGTCAATGAAGAATAGTCAACTTAGGGTACATAGTTTATACAACTCTTGTCACATGTATCAGCATCCTCTTATTACCTTGATCTATATCTTTGTATCTGGTAACATCATCTGACTCAGGAAAATAAAGAAAGAACTGAATTTGTGTGCATACTTTTCTCACAAATATTCAAATGCAAATCAAACAAAAATGGAAACATGAGGGAGAAAAGAGATCTGGTATTAAACATTGAATTTCCTCACACTTATTCTCTGATTTCTTGCAGATAATTTTTATATGTGATCATTTTAAATATTAAAAAATTTAAAGCATCAAGTTTTCTGTAAATCAGCTCAGGTTCCCACTTAAATTTCATCTTTGAGTAAGCTATTGGTTACTTTATTTACTGAGGTGGTAGCCTATGTAATGCAGATTCATAACCAACTGACCTAAGCTCCAGTTAAGTAAGTCAGAGACGGCAATGGCACCCCACTCCAGTACTCTTGCCTGGAAAATCCCATGGATGGAGGAGCCTGGTAGGCTGCAGTCCATGGGGTCACTAAGAGTCAGACATGACTGAGCGACTTCACTTTCATTTTTCACTTTCATGCATTGGAGAAGGAAATGGCAACCCACTCCAGTGTTCTTGCCTGGAGAATCCCAGGGAGGGCGGAGCCTGGTGGGGTGCCGTCTATGGGGCCTCACAGAGTCGGACGCGGCAGAAGCAACTTTGCAGCAGCAGCAGCAGCAGAAGGCATTTGGTCAGGAGTGCTTCCTAGAACATTTTCCTGGACAACTCAGATAACCCCAAACTGCATTAATAATACACAGATAAGACCCTATGCATATATCAGAAAGAAGTGTCCTGCAGTTGAAATAAACCATGAGGATGGAAGGTGGGAACTAAAAACACAATGTCCACGTGGAAATGCCAAAACTGTTGAGAAATGAGATTGTCAAGTTAAAGCTCGGGAAGGAACTCAGTATAATTCACTGCAACTTGTATTCATGGAGTTTAGTGCTGTTATAAAAACATGAGTAACAGGCTGAGGTGATTTAACAATGACAATATTAGACATATTTATTATTTTCTCTTAATTCATATTTTTAATTGTCATAATGATACACAAACTAAGTTAAAAGAAAAATGGTTCAAACAGATAAACTGCATAATGAAAAGTATGCCTCTATCCACCTCTACTCCTAATTCCACTCCCCAGAAACAGCCACTTGTATTTTCTCAGCCTACTTTTATTTACCTCCTGAATGTTCTCCAGTGCCTACTGAGGGTGTGTCACTAACGCTCGAGAAAATATTACAGTTCCAAAATGATGCCCAGGGATGCAGACCGATGCCTGCAACCCCTTTAAGGAAACCTATGCATTTTTCACATTTCTAGGGCATCGTTTCACAAACGTACATGAAAAAAATCATCCAAAATTGAACATATTGGAGGCAATCAGCCAAAAATCAAGACTACACCATGTTAAGCATTAAGAGCCAAGAAGAGTGACTGGATGTCATGTGAAGAGCTGTGAAAACCCAGCCCATCTTGACAAAAAATAGATTTACTGTATACCGTGTACTGTAAATGGCAGCATGTGGAGCGAGCAATCACATAAGCTAAAAGCAACTCTGTGACAAGCCACATCGCCAGCTCCGCAGGGCTGAGAGGCAAATGAACTTTCTGTGAATGTGTCTCACAAAGAGCCTTTGGGTACACTGAACTAGATCAGTTCATCAAGGTGTTCATTTTTCAACCCACGTCAGCTGTGCTATGACTCGGAGCAAACAGGTTTGGGTGAAGTGAAATTGTTTAGCTCATTCGAATCGCACTCTTCCTTGAGCAGGTGGCATGGTGCATCTGGGTGTGGGTCACACACAAAAGTACTTCACATTCCCAGGAATCAGCAACATCAAAATGGAGTAAACTGCTTTACTAGTATTAGGTGGTAAATACCTTGAATATCAGTACTTTTGACACATTGATGCTCTATTATTTCTGAAAATGAAAAGAATTATTTATAAAGAGAGGACCTGGCTTTGGATCTCATACATTTCTAACCCATAGAAAAAGTTTGTAAGGAATTGATTCTGGGGAAATTCAATACTTTTAGGCCATTTATTCTTTGTATAAGACCGAAAAGGATAAATATTAGTTGAAGCTATTTACCTTTCAGCCAGCCTAGATGTTTACTAGGAAGTCAAGAGCTCCTGGCACTCTGAAATATTAAGGGCACCTAAAATCCATCAGTGTACCTTTCTTTCTTCTTTAATGAATGTACGATTTAAATAATATTTTCCACTTGATAATTAAGAAACACAGGATGACTCTAAATAATTAGTACTCTGGTAGCTCTTGTTATAACTTAGTGTTATTAATAGACTCTCAAAATATTCCTGGACTCTTATTATATAATATTAAATTGATGGTAATTTATAATTAATTATATGAGTTACCAAACATTTTACACCATATTGTGTTATGTACTTTGCTATACATTATATTATGCCATATGCATTATACAAATATTTTCATATTATGTCCTGTATACATTTATTTTATATGCATATAATTATGAAATGATAACAGTATATCCACCTCTTAAACTTATTGATTTCATGTTCACAGATTCTTCCTTAAAATCAAAACACTTAAGCAGTATCAGAGGACTGCATCAATTAACAGTGACATTTCAATTTAAATATTTAACTTAATTATATGACAGCCTTCAATAAAAACAGTATTTATTGTAAAAGATGATGGCAGTTTCAGTAGCTGTTTCTTTTTATTACTCAAAAAATATATTTTGCTAGATACTTCTTAAACTTAGCTCACTTAAAAATGCTTTAACTCATTTTTTTATTGATGATCTTTATATTTAAAGTAAATCCCAAATAAGCTATAATTCATTGGACATGCTAAACAGGTATAATCACTACAGGTATATACTACAAAAGGTATGATTAATTATTTTTTTAAATGTAAAGTACTGAGATGGTATAGGAAAAAAACATATTGCTCTTCATTTTATATGAAGACCAAAAATTGATCAAACTCATGCCCCCCTGCTTTGGCAGTGTGGAGTCTTAACCCCTGGACCTCCAGAGAAGTCCAAAACAGGGTGTTTGTGTTCGTTCAGTTCTTTCCTTTGAATTTTCATTGCCATTGCCACTGTCCAACCTCATGACACATCATAACCAGATGATGGCAAAAGCGCCCATCCCGCCTCTCAAAACTGATCCCCCGAATTCTATTTTCTCCTGCCTTAATCCATTTTCAAGCTAATGTAATTGCCAGATTAATCCTTTAATGCTGTGCCCTTTGGGGCTACTCCTTCAGTGTCTCCCATCAGTTCTTAGATAATATACGACCACCCTACCAGTTGCTGGCCTTTCTAGCAGGCCTTTCCCAAGTGGGACTCCCAGGGTCGCTACAGCCGTTGGGTCTTTATCCCTGATCTTTCCCTGCCTAGAATGTGCCACATCCTGTTTCTTCAAATCTCACCCATCTTTTAAACAACCAAGTCTGATTCTACTCGCTCCATGGAGACTCTTCAAGCTGAGGCCCCCACCCAGAGCTAACATACAGCTTGGTTCTGACCATAAGGTTCATTTTCAGACTGTTATTTACACGCCTCATGTGTATCTATCTTGCCTGGTATTTCCCGCTGCACAATTTCAAC
Organism: Oreotragus oreotragus; assembly: GCA_006410675.1. Classification (NCBI taxonomy): domain Eukaryota; kingdom Metazoa; phylum Chordata; class Mammalia; order Artiodactyla; family Bovidae; genus Oreotragus; species Oreotragus oreotragus. The sequence goes on from SJYX01020116.1 coordinate 37,032, forward strand.
ACTGTCACAGGGTAGAAGAGGTGGAAGCGGGTGAGTTCACAGATGATTGACGATTCTGATGGGGGATGTTCAAATGTGTGTTTTAATTTCACCACTGGATGGCTGAATGGGTATTCATAATCATGAATGTGGTGATATTTTGGCCACATTAATGAGCATACCTAAACTAGAAGTGAATAGTTCAATAAGTTGAACTCAAATGTATATTCATGGCTGTGTGTAGAATGCTCTTTATTCATGTTCACCAAGTCAATATCTACATAAAAGAAAGATACAGTTAAATACCTGAAAAATTTTTTTACAAAAATAAAAGCCCTACATACTCAATACTATTGAAGTAGGGGTGCTTACAAGCTCTACAGAGGAAAAAATGGGGGATGGGACTGGTTATACTTTCCTTCTGGGGGTTTATGTACAAAAACAACACTGAGAAGTTCTGGAAATGTGAAATGCTATGAGGAAGACCAAAATAAAAGTCTGGTCTACACTCTCAGGCCTACATGAGTTCTTTTGTCTGAGGATCTTAGTAACCCTCCAGGGGATCTTCTCAACCCAGAGATGGAACCCAGGTCTCCCACATGCAGGCGGATTCTTCACCAGCTGAGCCACAAGGGAAGCCCAAGAAATACTGGAGGAGGTAGCCTATCCCTTCTCCAGCAGATCTTCCTGACCCAGGAATCGAACTGGGGTCTCCTGCACTGCAGGCGGATTCTTTACCAACTGAGCTACCAGGGACTCCCCTTAGTAACCCAGGGGGAAAGAAAAGAAAACCAGAAGCAAACAGAAGCAGAAGCTTCTTCCTCAGGAAGGAAACATTAATGTTTGTAAATGGTTTCAAGGCAATGACACTTTAAATGATAGTAAACGTTTAATTAGTGGAATTTCTTCAACAAAGAATTTTATAGTAAAGAAAACAGGTTAATACTATGGGTTAAGTAATAATAATAACAGCAACACAGCAGTAACAGCAGCAACAACCGGAAATGAAATAATGAAAGTGTTAGTCAGACACACTAAGTCACGCTCGACTCTTTCCAACCCCATGGACTGTAGCCCGCCAGGCTCCTCTGTCCCCGCGACTCTCCAGGGAAGAATACTGGAGTGTGGGCTGCCACTCCTTTCTCCAGGGCTCTTCCTGACTCAGGGATATAACCTGAGTCTCCAGCACTGCCGGCAGATTCCTCACTGATAGAGCTAGCCTAATCCCTCAATAAACAGAAATCGGAAACCTACCCACACTTAATGATTTAGTATTTGAATTTTAACAAGATGCCTACATCAAACTTCAGGAAACACTTTCCTAATCCATTTACATCTGCACTAATATAAGATCATAAATGTTACACTGAATAATAATATTTGTGCTTCTCAAGTTCCCAGCCTCAAAGCAAGGTTCAATTTTGATTCTTGTACTTAAATTTTTAAATTTCTTTTTCCTAAATAACAAAAGCAAAAATAACAAAGGATACTCTGCTTAACAAGCTATTGACCAAAACTTCCAACTAGTGAAAAATCTGTTCTTAGTAATGAACATTTTAAAACTGCCATCTGACCCTGCTTCAGTCCACAAAAACATGCCTATCAGATACATGCTTCCAGATCCTACACACACAATGACCTTCTTGAGCTGACAGTCTCAGCACAGCAATGCAAGCTGCCAGGAGAAAAACCAGACCCTGGAGTAGCCACAAGGAACCAGTGTTGAAGAGGTCACAGCGGGCTTCTGGCTTCTGTCATGTACAGCCAATGATCCTGAGACTCAAAGATGCAGATACTCACAGCTGAAATAAAATAAACTGCAGTTTAAAGCAGAATTTACTGGCAGGAAGATCTGAGCACAATCCCACCCAGGAAACAAAATGACATGGCAATATGACCTCTCAAAACATTACAGAATGAATGAGAAAACCGTACACATAGCTGGCAGTCCACTTTTGCTAAATTCCAGAGGACAGTCCTCCAAATTTTAAGGTGACTTCCTGGTCCCTTCTTAAGGAGAAGGCCTATGCAAGCTAAAACTCCTAGACATCAAGCAGCTACCAATAATTCAGATCAAATTCTCAGATATTTGGCATCATCTGAATTCAGAGAGTATTTTTACACACATTTGTTTCTAGACTAATTTGCTTTTCAGCTTCAGAAAAATGTGCTTAAGCTGTGTGTGTGCGCACACGCGCGCTCAGTCGCATCCGGTTCTTGCGACTCCCTGGATTGTAGCCTGACAGGTCCCTCTGTCCATGGAATTTTCCAGGCAAGAATACTGAACTGGGTTGCCACTTCCTACTCCAGAGGATCTTCCTGATCCAGGGATCGAACCCACGTCTCTTGCCTTGGCAGGCGTATTCTTTACCACCACACCACTTAGGAAACCCCCATGCTTAGGCCATGCAAACCAACAAAAAACAAAAAATCAGGGGGAAAAAGAAAGCTCAAACATTTTGCCCTGGTTACGTTTATTAATCACAGTAAATGCAGTTCTATCTTATCGTCATGTTTTCTATGGGGAAACCTCTGTTCTTTTTTCAGATTTGGAGAATTGCTTTTCCTGACAGAACCCCCAGAACTGAGAACGCTGACCTGCAAACTTGTCCTTTGTCCTAGCTGTTTACCAGCCTTATCAGGGCACACATGGGTTGGCAATGTGATTCTAAGTTAAAAATTTCAAAGATATAATTAGATGTTTTTCCGAGAAATAGCACCCAATGCCATGAAAATGTGTTTGCTCTCTTCTCCTTCAAGCTTGAAGATAACGGTCTCACAATTTCTTGTCATTCTTTCAGATGAATGAGAAACATGAACTTGGCACTGAAGGAGAAACACATACTTTAAAAGTAAACAATAATGAAAACACAGACTGGATCTCAAAACTTCCATGACACTTCAATAAACAGAGTTTTCTGTAACAACACACTTCTTAAAGCTTATAACAACATAAATAGAACTAAAATAATGTTATGCCCCTGAATTTAACTACAGATGATAACTGATAGGAAGATATAGTCCAAGCTGAAAAGTAAGTAAAGAAGAAAGTATTGGTGGCTCAGTTATGTCTAGCTCTTTGTGACCCCATGGACTGTAGCCTGTCAGGCTCCTCTGTCCATGGGATTCTCCAGGCAAGATACTGGAGTGGGTTGCCAAGACTTTCTTCAGGGGATCTTCCTGACCTAGGAATCGAACCCAAGTCTCCTGCACTGCAGGCAGATTCTTTACCATCTGAGCCCACCAGGGAAGCCAAGGAAGTCCAAGTTAGTAATGCGTAAGCTTTCTCACAGTACCTTTCAGACTCATTAGTTCAATTCTGAACAAAAGAGATAAAAGAGGAGGTAGAAAATCACAAATGCCTATTTTCTAAGCTGCAGTAGAATACTCTTTAGCCCAGTGAAAGAAGTGCTGAGAAAAAAAGTCTCAAGTTTTCTACTGAACTCCATCTTTCAGTTCAGTTAGGTAGCTCGGTCACGTCCGACTCCTTGTGACCCCACGGACTGTAGGTAACCCGCCAGGCTCCGCTGTCCACGGAATTTTCTAGTCAAGAATACCGGACTGGATTGCCATTTCCTACTCCAAGGAGATCTTCCAGACCCAGGGATCAAACCCACATCTCCTGAATCTCCCACGCTGGCAGGCAGATTCAAACTCCATCTTTTGCTAGAGACCAAAAACCAGTTTTGGGGGAAAAAGAAAAATCGTCTACTGCCACCTGCTGGTAATTTATAGTCAGTGGTTCTCAAAGATGCTTGAATGGCATAAACTCCAGATTAAAGCAGAATCCTTTGCCTTGCAAAGCAAGAATATTAGATACAATATATATTTCTGGAAGCAGAGACAGACTACCACATTCTCCTCCTGCTGACTGCCTCCCTCACTGACACACGGTTCTAAGAGGAAGTCAGAGGCCATTACATTTCCATTCTGCCCTTTCCCACAAAAGTCATTCAACTTAGGCCAGAAATAATGACTTTAAAACCAAACGTCTTGGCAAAACTGCCTGAAAAAGATTCACAACTCAAACTCTTGAGGTCATCTAGAGAAATTTTATTCTTTTAGCCAAAGAACCACAGGTCAAACTGGTTTTTTTTTTTTTTTTGCAGTTTCAGTAGCTGTTTCCTTTTATTACTCAAAAAATATATTTTGCTAGATACTTCTTAAACTTAGTTCACTTAAAAATGCTTTAACTCATTTTTTTATTGATGATCTTTATATTTAAAATAAATCCCAAATCAGCTATAATTCATTGGACATGCTAAACAGGTATAATTACTACAGGTATGTACTACAAAAGGTATGATTAATTATTTTTTAAAATGTAAAGTACTGAGATGGAATAGAAAAAAACATATTGCTCTTCATTTTATATGAAGACCAAAAAAAATGCTGGGATCCAGGGGTAGTTGGGAAGAAAGAACCTAACAGAAGTTTCTTTCCTGATAACTGTATTATAATAAAATCAAAGAAAATGTCTAACACAGCATCTCCTAATAACAAGGCACTGACATTTCAGATCATTCCATAGTTAAAACCACAAATGTAAAATGGATAGACTTCATTTTATCAAGAGATTAAAATTCAAGTGTTCCTGTTCCTAGCTCCTGCAACAAAAGTCTCTTGGAGGTAAAAAGCCAAAGGCTACTTCTCCACCTCCCACTGAACAAGAGCACTTTCAAGGTTCATCAGAGCTGTGCCTTGAAGGTCCATGGGTATGGCATGGAACAAACTGTATTTTTTTAAAGACTTCTCTATAAGAATATGAACCTTAAGTTGATAGAAGATCCAAAAGAGAGATCTAAGAAAGGACCTGGACCCCCCCCCCCCCTAGATCATTCCATAGTTAAAACCACAAATGTAAAATGGATAGACTTCATTTTATCAAGAGATTAAAATTCCAGTGTTCCTGTTCCTAGCTCCTGCAACAAAAGGCTCTTGGAGGTAAAAAGCCAAAGGCTACTTCTCCACCTCCCACTGAACAAGAGCGTTTTCAAGGTTCATCAGAGCTGTGCCTTGAAGGTCCATGGGTATGGCATGGAAGAACTTGGACAAGTTATCATCATCTCTTTCCTATCTTAATCCATTTGGATGGGAACAAGAAATCTTTCTCTTCCACTGCCTCAAATGCCTTTAAAATAATTTGTTGTTCTGCTGTCATTTTATCATTTGCTAGGTAATGTGTTTGGGCCCCAATTAGCTATTTAGAGTTCAAATCTGTTATTATGCTAACACATTCTTTCATCCATTTACTCCTTTCCTAAATTAGGACACAGAGCAGTTTCTTTGGGGCAGAAGAATGCATCCTTACATTTTTGTTTTTGTTTATAAAGGCAGCCCTCGTTGTGAGAAATGCATCTGTCTCCCAAACTGTCACTCAGAAAACAAAGAAGCAAAAACCTAAACTGAGTACAAAGCAGTTCATGGTCTTGGCACCTTCCATGTAAGAAGTTGAATAGTAAATAAGCGGCTATTTGATGGTTCATGGTGTGGACTAGAGGCAGGGGTGGGTGGGTGACTTTGAGATGCCAAGTATTTCCAGTTTTCTCAGGCAAAAGGTGAATCAGGCAGAGGACCTTCTCTGCTTTTGATTTTTTTTCTTTCTTTTGGGATTTCTAGCATCCGAGCTTACGAGCATTTTTCGCAGTTAGTTTGGGCTTAGCTCATGTTCTATCAGCATTTGTTTGTTTGCAAAGTTCCACCTAAACACAAACAAAATTGTGAAATTTTGAGGTTGAAAATTGGCACATGACACAGAGGCACTATTTTCAATAGGTCCAAGTGCTCTCTGTGGTCAGCTTGGGACTATTAGGTTTCTTGACATGTCTTATTGTTAAAAATCTCATTTCTTCACAAGTGTGGCTCAGCAGTTTGGTCCTTTCGCCTGGTCCTTGATATTTCCTATGCATTATTCCCTAAATGTGTTTTTTTCAGCTGGTCTGACCTGATACATCCAAGATTTGCCATTGCTGCAGTCTGAACAGAGATTAGACGATGTGAAGAAAGATCAGTAACCTCGCCCAATACATTGAGCAGGTGACTAACAGGTCATCCTCTTTCACATTCTCCATACGTTATGGCATATCGATAATATTATCTTCATGACATAGATGTGGAGACTGAGGGACAGAGAGGTGAAGTCATTTGATTACTAACTGCTCATGTCCTGGTTTTCCATAAACAGGTCAAGCTCTTCTTTCATTTCCACCATCTTGGCTAGGAAACTGTGGTGTTAATTGAAAGAAAAACAGTTGATATCTATTTTAAAAAATAAATATCACTGTGATATTATGATTTATAAAAAGAGTGTATCCCCATCTTTGGCACAGAGCTCTTAAAATCCTTATAATTTCCTAAGTAAATAGAGTAATACTGGCATATTTTGTTGTATCAATGAGGAAACTTTTAAAAAAAAAAAAAAAAGTTGCCTCTGCAGATATATTTGAGAGCCTCATCTATTAGGGGTAGAAGGCCAGAGAGGAGGTTAGAAGTGCCTCTGCCAGCTTCCGGCTGTCTTGAAGGGCTTGGACTCTGTAGACGAGAAACCTGAGCCTCAGAGAGGAGCAGGTGTGGGTCACAGGCAGTATTAGAACCCAGGACTCCTGCCTCCTAGATCAGGGCTGTTTGACTCTGTACCTGCAGGAATTCAGGTTCATAGCCCGCTGGATGAGGCCCCAGGTCCATTTCCCCCGGTCTCCCTAGTGGGTCATCATCCCCAGCAGAGAGGTTCACCTCTTCCTCCGCTAGACAGACTTCCTGGAAAAAGACGGCCTCTGCTGCCACCTGGTGGCAACTCTGAGGTAGGGGCGGGGGCCACCTTGGCTCCGGAGCTAGCAGCAGTCCTGGTCTTTACAAGGGACCCCGTGTCATGGGGCAGGGTCAGCCCTGTTCTGGGACATTAACCTCTTCGGGACTCCAGGATCATTAATGCTGGAATTTGTCATTGTTGTTTAGTCTCTAAGTAGTGTCCGATTCTTTGTGACTCCATGGACTGTAGCCCTCCAGGCTTCTCTGTCCATGGGATTTTCCCAGGCAAGAATACTGGAGCAGGTTGCCATTTCCTTTTCCAGGGGATCTTCCCAACCCAGGGATCGAACCCTGGTCTCCTGCACTGCAGACAGATTCTTTACTGACTGAGCCACCAGGGCTTGGCTGCCGGCTCTCAAATCTCACCTGCTTCTCATTTGCCAGCTGTGCACCCTTGATCAGGTGACTTAGTTTCCCAGCCTGTAAAACAGCCTCCATGATGACAGGACCTCCGCCAGAGGGCTATGGTGAGGAGTCAGTGGTCGACGCTGCAGTAAGCTGGGGCCAATTACAAGGTCAGAGGACACAGTCTGCACACGAGGCCGCCTCACTTCTGACACCAACGGCAAGTTCGGGTGGTGCCCTCAGGTCTGATCATTGACTACAAAGACTCACACAACTCACCGAAAGCTCTGATACTCACGGTTGGGGTTTCTTACAGGGAAAGGGTACTGACGAAGATCAACCGAAGGAAGAGATACACAGGGCAGCCACATGGGTCCCCCAACCAGTAAGAACAGAGGCAGGACTCATGCTTCTTGGTGGAACTGGCCCTTGTGGCCTCTTGAAACAAACTTACTGCCAGGGAAGGTGGTGGCAGCTGGTCCACCTGCAAGAGGCCCACCGGGCAGCGGAAGCAGCTCGTGCCACGAGATCCCGAGACAGCAGGGCCAGTAGGGAGCTGGGGAGTCCGACTTCAGGGTCACAGTGTCCCAGGGCTTTCCAAGAGGCAGACCGCCTGGAGGGTGGGAGTGCGTGAGGTCAGCTCCGCGAGCTCGCCCCTGGGGGCCTGGCCAGCCCTGAGGCTCAGCAGGGCCTCAGATTTGCCCTCTGTTTCTCCCCTCTCCAGCTCTGCGGGGCCCAGGGTGGGGGTAGGGGGAGGGGTGCTGGGGAAAAGAGGAAGGAAGAGCCAGCCCAGGCAAAGGCAGAGGGAGGGAGGCGACCTGCCTTCCCAGGGCCTCTGGGAGAGAGCTAGACAGGCCCTGCTGTGGGTTCCAAGGACNCATTTTTCGCAGTTAGTTTGGGCTTAGCTCATGTTCTATCAGCATTTGTTTGTTTGCAAAGTTCCACCTAAACACAAACAAAATTGTGAAATTTTGAGGTTGAAAATTGACACATGACACAGAGGCACTATTTTCAATAGGTCCAAGTGCTCTCTGTGGTCAGCTTGGGACTATTAGGTTTCTTGACATGTCTTATTGTTAAAAATCTCATTTCTTCACAAGTGTGGCTCAGCAGTTTGGTCCTTTCGCCTGGTCCTTGATATTTCCTATGCATTATTCCCTAAATGTGTTTTTTTCAGCTGGTCTGACCTGATACATCCAAGATTTGCCATTGCTGCAGTCTGAACAGAGATTAGACGATGTGAAGAAAGATCAGTAACCTCGCCCAATACATTGAGCAGGTGACTAACAGGTCATCCTCTTTCACATTCTCCATACGTTATGGCATATCGATAATATTATCTTCATGACATAGATGTGGAGACTGAGGGACAGAGAGGTGAAGTCATTTGATTACTAACTGCTCATGTCCTGGTTTTCCATAAACAGGTCAAGCTCTTCTTTCATTTCCACCATCTTGGCTAGGAAACTGTGGTGTTAATTGAAAGAAAAACAGTTGATATCTATTTTAAAAAATAAATATCACTGTGATATTATGATTTATAAAAAGAGTGTATCCCCATCTTTGGCACAGAGCTCTTAAAATCCTTATAATTTCCTAAGTAAATAGAGTAATACTGGCATATTTTGTTGTATCAATGAGGAAACTTTTGTACTGAATCTAAGGATGGAGGAGGTTATCAGGAGAAGCAATGAAGTGATCAGAGAGTTGGAACTTTTAGTCCTTCCTCAGGAACTTTCTGGGATGGGAGAGGGGCTGGAGGTTGAATCAACTGCCACTAGCCAATGATTTAATCAATCATGTCTGTATAATGAAGCCTCCATATAAACTCACAGGGTTCAGAGAGTTTCTGGGTTGGTGAAGAGATGGACATTTAGAGAGAATGACTGAGAGAGAGCATGGAATCAATCTCCTTGTCCTTTCCCTACTCCCTGACCCATGCATCTCTTCCATCTGGCTGTTTTGAGTTATATCCTTTGATAATAAGCTGGTGATTTACTACCTGAAAAGTTTCTCTGAGTTCTGTGAGCCACTCCAGTAGATTAATCTAATCCAATGAGAAGGTCACTAAAACTTTCAATCTGTAGCAGGTTGGACAGAATTACAGTAACAACCTGGAATTGCCAATGTCATCTGAAGTGGAGTGGTGAGGAAGCAGTCTTATGAGACAGAGCTTTAACCTGTGGGATCTGTTGTTGTATCCAAACTCAGAATTGAGTTGACTTGTAGGAGAAGGCAGTGCCACCCCACTCCAGCACTCTTGCCTGGAAAATCCCGTGGATGGAGGAGCCTGGTAGGCTGCAGTCCATGGGGTCACTAAGCAATAGGACTGAGCGACTTCACTTTTTACTTTCATGCATTGGAGAAGGAAATGGCAACCCACTCCAGTGTTCTTGCCTGGAGAATCCCAGGGATGGGGGAGACTGGTGGGCTGCCGTCTATGGGGTCACACAGAGTCAGACATGACTGAAATGACTTAGCAGTAGCAGCAATAGGTGCTGGAGGAAGCTTACTTGGTATGTGTGGGGAGTGGGAGAACCCCACACATAGGAATTGGGTGCAGAGCTTAATGATTCTTTACAAAGATTTTCAAGTTGCTTAGTTTGCTAAATTCTGTTAAATGGTGGCCATCCACCCATTCTTAAACATCGTTCAATTGTAAGTCATGGATGAGGCTACCGAGAAACATGATGGAAAAAAATAATCTTTTGCAGTCAAAATTACATAAGCATTGCAAGGAAAATACTTTCCTATCTCTCCCCTGATAGTCTCTAATGAGGGAGATTTTAAGCTTACTTCCTACTGTGTTGCAGTATTTTAACATCTCTTGCAATCAAGTTAAATTCCCTAGATTTGAACCTCAATCCTTTAAAAATGCATCCTGGTTAGTGTTGACTAATTAAATGTGTGAACAATTCTCTACTGTGTTCTAAGGAGAACGAGTTGCCCCTGAAAATGATTTCAGATCCTGTGCCTTAGAATCAAGCCAAAGTTTTTTAAAATATAGATGACTCTGGAGTAATCTTTAAAATAGTATTTTAAAAATCTGTTTCTATAATTTGAAGTTTAGCTACCATAAATTTTTATCATAATATTTAATCATGTTTTATATTCTTTTTGAGGAAATTAGAGAATACAGGGGAAAAGTTTACCAATGCTTTTTTTGGGAAAAAAAATGAATGCTTTAAGAAAAATTTGAACACTACATTTTTCTTAAATGATTATATGCCTAGCATGGTTCTTGGTACATAATCAACACTTCAGTAAGTGTTTATTGGATCAAAAAAAAAAACAAAAAAAAACAATGAAGGAACAAAGAAAGGAAGAAAAGAAGAAAGGAAAGAGATGGGATTTGAAATTAAAACTAAATGGGATTAATAACACCAAATGTTTTTAAATTAAAATAGACATTAAAAACACTATTTTTCTGATCTAAAATTATTTCCAGATAAATTTTTGTTCTCACTGAAAAATCCAGAAGAATTTTTTTTAATATTAAAAATATTTCCTCCGCTCTTCACAAGAGAGTTAAAGATCAGAGTTTAAGAAGAGTGAGTGAGTGAAGTCACTCAGTCGTGTCCGACTCTTTGTGACCCCATGGACTGTAGCCTACCAGGCTCCTCCCTCCGTGGGATTCTCCAGGCAAGAGTACTGACAAAGAGTGAAATACTTCAGTAGAATCCATGCATATATGTTGACTGTCTAAAATCAGTGCTCTGAGACACAGAGATATAAAACATAATAGCTACCCTCAATGAGGTTGAAATCTGGAATCAAAATTTAGNCTTTGTGACCCCATGGACTGTAGCCTACCAGGCTCCTCCCTCCGTGGGATTCTCCAGGCAAGAGTACTGACAAAGAGTGAAATACTTCAGTAGAATCCATGCATATATGTTGACTGTCTAAAATCAGTGCTCTGAGACACAGAGATATAAAACATAATAGCTACCCTCAATGAGGTTGAAATCTGGAATCAAAATTTAGTGACATAAATGCCCATCACAGAAAGCCTACTTACAACTTTCCCTAAGAGCAACCTAAACAGTGTGCAGACTGATCTCGACAGAGTTCTGTGCACAGAGCCAGGAGAAATCAGGATTAGTTCAGGAAATTCACAGGATGGCCTCAGAACTTCTGTTTTTCAGTCTCTTTGTAACCATGGAATATTAATACATACTCTAATTTTATGGGCACATAAAGATGAATAAATGTACATCAAAGCAATTTGATCCTTTACAATGAAAGTTACTACTCATATAAAATATTAGCATAAATAAAGGAATTCTAGGTTCTCACTGAATTTTGGTTGTTTGGAAAAGCTTGTGTTTGTCAATAAAAAACTGTAGGCATTGACCCATAAAAGGAATAAAACTCTTTCAAAACGTATTCCAAATGGTTCAAGTGATGTTTCTGATTATAAAATGACTTTTCTGCTGATAGACATTTCCTACTGTGTTTGTCAAATGGTAGGTTCATGGCTTAGTCAGGGACAAAGTTATTAAGGACATAAAACACCATCTGGATGGAGCTAATAAACATAAAACATAACCTTCAGATACACTGCTGCAGTGGCCAGACTGTGCCAGGCCAGATTACCCTTTGTTTGTGTTTAAATTTGAACCATGTTCTAAGCCTTCGCTGTGCTAACTTCAGATGTTTCCCCTTGATTCAAATGCAAAGATTCCATGAAGTGAACACATTCCCTTTGTGCATTACAGCAAGTGTAAAGTCAATGTCTCCATGACCGATGCGTCATTTCAAAACTGTTCTTCTGTTGCTTCCTTCAGAAATGTCCTATAAGAGTAACTGTATCAACTTACAAAGTAAAAACTATAATATGATAGAGGCAAATACATCTCCATAGTATACAGACTTCCTTTTAGTGTAGTCCCCTACCCTCCAAAAAAATCATTACCAGGAAAACTTGACCATTAATAAGTGTCTTGAAAACATTGTCTCCAATCCAAAAAGATCATGCAAATACTAACCCTTAGTGCCTATGTTGACTGAGATTGAAAAATCAGTATATTTCTATATAAACTTGCAGTAATATAATCATCTTATTTCTCTCAGGTGTGAGACAAATGACTGGAATTTCCAAAGATCTCTTTAAATTGCTCATAATTATGGAGTTTATTTTAATGATTAAGAGTACATTAAATTACCAGACAATGAGGAAGAGATTCTTGAATATTCCATTGAAAGACCTTCTCATGAAAGTCAGCAGGTCATACTTGGTTAGGTGGTTAGGAACTTGGTTCTTTGGTCAGTAGTAGATACATGATGATTATGGCAGATACTGTGATGTCCCACCCAGGTTTGTCCCTCTTCAGAAATAAAGGACTTATTTTCCCAGCTGGTGGGAGGGTCTTTAGCAGACAGTCCATAGTCATCAGCCATCTTCAAGGATTTCTTTGGATTCCTGAATCATCCCCTACCCAGGATCAATCAATGCTGGGGGAAGGGAAGATATAAAAGCCCATTCTTCTTGCCATAACTTGAGTCAACTCTGAGGCACCGTGTCTTCTTCTGAATTCCCCTGAGAATTAGTCTATGTTTTCATGCAGAATGCATCGTAGTCCAGCTTCTCCCTCTGCCTAATCCTCCTTACTTCTCTTCCACATGTGTTAATCCTGCGAGCACTTACACAACAAACCTCCCAAATACTCTTTTTTGCCTCAGGACCAATTTCCTAGGGAGACCAGCCTACAGTAACAATCTTCCTAGAGGATGGACAGATGGAACCGCACCAGCTGGGATACCCTTTCCAAACTCTCTTGGCCCTTTCAGAGTGAGAGATATGTGCACTTGCTGTGCAGACGTGTCCCAGATGCTATTCAGCACTGGAAGAGTTAAACAGATTTAGTGACTAACAAGTAGAATTATTTTTAAAAGAAAAATCATAAAACACTATGAGCCATGCTATGCAAATTGCCCTGAAAGCGATGGCAGTAAAGGCTGACTACTCAGCAACATCAATCCATACCCACAGGCCTCTGCAATTAGTCTACCATGGTGAAATTGCAGTAACAGACACGTGTTTCAATCTTCATGTCTGTGTAGCCTCAACATTGGAAAATTTCATCTCTTCCTAAGTAAGAAGCATTTCATTAGATCAGAATGACAGCTATATAGTAAGAATTTTAAAAGCAAAAATGCAGATTACAAGTGGGAATGCTATGCAAAATGGTGATTAAATTAATTATGAGGTCTTTAAAAATTTTCAAAGCCACATTATGTTAATATTCCTCAACAGATTAGAAGTCTGAATGCTTTTCCTTCAAACACTAACAGCATTAGGTAAGATCATGCTGGCATCTAATGCTATTTGGTCATTAATAGTTTACTTACACTCATTTATTTTAGTAATCCTGCCTTTTGTTTATTGACTGAAGTTGCTTTTATACTCATGAAGACACACATTTATGCTAATGAGAAGCAAAGATTTCTAGAAGTGTATTTTGCCAGCCTACTGTGACCCTGCCCTCTTCTGAAAACATTTACCTTTAGGCACAGATCACAGGGAACTTGATGCCCCTCAGCACTTTTACTGTCCCCTATTGTTGCTTTTGCTGTTTCTACACAGTGGTACCATTTTGATTATCAGATTCTCTCTTGCAGGCCTTTTCAGGGCTGGGAGGCCTCATAGCACTTACCAGGGCTTAAATATGGGCAATGTTTAATAAATATCTATCATTAAAATGTCTTCCTATTTTAATGACAGACTACTTTATTTGTGACTAGAGTGGTTGAATGCAAAATGCAAAGCCATTGTCTCTGCCTTCCTTTAATAAAGAACCACCCTCTCATTACGGACAAATCTCCTTTCTGTGAATTTTCAGGATGTTGAACTATCCTAGCTCATGTTCTACCAAGTACCTCATATTTCCAGCTTCCCTTCCAATTCTTCACTTCCTCTCCTCTCTCACAACACAAGCCAAGCATTCTTCCAGGAATCTAGGATTCAACAATTAATAACCTTTAATCTCTGTTATTAACAAGAGGAGAGTCTTACTCTACAAAAGACTCTTCCATTTCCAACCTCTTATATTTGCATTGTACTCACTTAACAAGACATTTATTGAGCACTTCCAGTGGAAGATCCCCGGGAGAAGGAAATGGCTACTCACTCCAGTATTCTTGCCTGGGAAATACTATGGACAGAAAAACCTGGCAGGTGACAGTCCATGGGATCGCAAAGAGTAGGACATGACTGAGCAACTTTCACTCCAACATGTCACACCTTATTTTAAGAGCAAAAGTGAAATGGAAAAAAAATAAAAGTCTGCCCTCATAGAGCTTACATTTTTGGGGAAAGAATATGGAGAAAGACGGTACACAATAGGTAAGTTAAATACAAGATATTTTAGACAGTGGCAGAATAGCAAAACAGTAAATATCTGACTCTGAAGCTGGATTTTCTGTATTCAGACACAACTCCACTGCTTACCATCATTCCAGCTGCTCTGTGTTTAGTTCTCCCAACTGCAAAATGGGGAGGATGCTATTAATAGTGTTTCTTTCTTAGAGTTATCAGAGGATTAACTGAGTCAATATTTTTAAAGCCTCTGGAATAGTGCTGGTATGATTTTGAAGTGCATGTGGCATTTATTAAGGAAAAATAAAGAAAAAACTAAATAAGGAAAAAAGATAACTGTAATGAAGAAAACTAAATCAGAGTAGGGCAAGGATGGGGGAGCAGGGAGGCTGGAATATAAGATCACCAGGGAAGGCCTCAAAGAGAAGGCGACCCTGGAATAGAACCTTAAAAGAAAGGGCACAAGGCTTGCAGATCCTTTCAGGGGGAGAGTTCCAGAATGAAGGAGCAAGTGGTGCAAAGGCTGAGAAGCAGGAACATATAGTAGGAGTGTGAAGCCAGAGTCCAGTGTGGCTTGGAAAAGAGAAGCAGACTAGTAGAAGGTGGGTCACCTCTCTGGTGCCTCTACTTACTACTTGACTTTTTATTTTGGACTTCTAGATTTTTAAACCAAATCACTTTTTTCTCTTAATTTCCAACATACATTTGAGTCATAGTGTTGTGTGTGTGTGTGTGTGTGTGTTTTAATTTCCTAGGGAACTTTATCAGATTTATTGTCAGCATTTTCTAAAGATTTTCAACTCATTCATTCTTTGAAAACTGTAATATTATTGTCCATGTCCAGTCTTCAGGATCCTCTCTTATTCCCTACTGTTCCTCAAGGGTTATCAGCAGCAGGTCAGTGATCAACATTTCTGAGAATCCAGGGATGTAATTTTCCTCGATTTTGTGGCTTGATCTTGTTCAAAGTGGAATTTAAGTGAAGAAGCATGTGCTTTAACCAGATGCATGTCTTTCTTGGGCCCTGACTGTGTCAGTAAGTGGCTTTTCCAGAGCTTTCTCTCAGCATCAACAGATCCCTCAAGCAGTTAGGATATCCTTTCTGTCTTCCTCTTATGCACAAAAGTCTCAATTTAGGGGATCCAGGAATCCTCTTGGCATCATTATCACAGTTGTATTTGCTGAACTTTTCTATATTATTTCTGCCCTTACCTTTTTCCTTTTTAATTTTTGTCAAAGTATGAGTTGCTCAGTCATGTTTGACGCTTTGCAATCCCATGGAATGCAGCCCATCAGGCTCCTCTGTCCATGGGATTTCCCAGGCAAGAATCCTGGAGTGGATTGCCATTCCCTTCTCCAGGGTATCTTCCCAACCCAGGGATTGAACCCAGGCCTCCTACATTGCAGGCAGTTTCTTTATCTCTTGGGCAACCAGGGAAGCTTTTTTTTTTTTTCTCTATCTTTAAGATGAAGATATCCTTTTTTATTTTTAAAGAATTCTTTAAAATTGGGGTTATCAGGCACTCCCTGGCTGGCTTTTTAAATTTTCTTTATTTTTCTTTTCTTTATGTTCAGAGATTTCATTCATTTTAAAGATCACAAGAGAATGCTTTGTCACATTATATTTATTTAGGTTCTTCCCAAATTTCCTGACCATCTTCTTTCAAGGTGGTGTCAGGCATCAAGAAGAAAATTTGAATTATTAAAACAGTCTGTCTAGGCCTTTGGTGAACTGCAGAACTTTTCTGTTCTAGCTGATTTACTGAGTGTTGTCAAGCCTGGCTATTTTCAGAGAATCTGAAAACAGAAATTCTATATGCAATTTGCATTCATTTCCTAGGGCTGTGTGGCTGAGTGACTTAGGTCAGTAGCATCAACAACAAATGTTTATTGTCTCCTGGGTCTGGAAGCTGCTAGTCTGAGATTAAGGTGTCAGTAGGGATGGTTTCCTCTGAAGCTGATGGGAAAGAATGTGTTCCATGCCTCTCCCCTAGCTTCTGGTGGTTTCCTGGCAAACATTATTCTTTGTTTTGTCAAAGTGTCACCCAAACTCTGCCTTCTTCACATGATGATCTCCCAGTGTGCACATCTATGTCCAAATTTACCCTTTTTATAGTGGCACTAGTCATACTGAATTGGGGGCCCAGAACACTCCAGTGTGCATGCCTGCACTTCAGTTCAGTTCAGTTGCTCAGTCATGTCCGATTCCTTGCGACCCCATGAACTACAGCACACCAGGTCTCTCTGTCTATCACCAACTCCCGGAGTTCACTCAGATTCACGTCCATCGAGTCAGTGATGCCATCCAGCCATCTCATTCTTGGTTGTTCCCTTCTCCTCCTGCCCCCAGTCCCTCCCAGCATCAGAGTCTTTTCCAATGAGTCAACTCTTCGCATGAGGTGGCCAAAGTACTGGAGCTTCAGCTTTAGCATCATTCCTTCCAAAGAAATCCCAGGACTGATCTCCTTCAGAATGGACGGATTGGATCTCCTTGTAGTCCAAGGGACTCTCAAGAGTCTTCTCCAACAACACAGTTCAAAAACATCAATTCTTCAGCACTCAGCCCTCTTCACAGTCCAACTCTCACATCTATACATGACTACTGGAAAAGCCATAGCCTTGACTAGACGGACCTTAGTCGGCAAAGTAATATCTCTGCTTTTGAATATGCTATCTAGGTTGCTCATAACTTTTCTTCCAAGGAGTAAGCATCTTTTAATTTCATGGCTGCAGTTACCATCTGCAGTGATTTTGGAGCCCCCCAAAAAATAAAGTCTGACACTGTTTCCACTGTTTCCCCATCTATTTCCCTTGAAGTGATGGGACCAGATGCCATGATCTTCGTTTTCTGACTGTTGAGCTTTAAGCCAACTTTTTCACTCAGTCCTATTCAACTCTTCGCAAATCCATGAGCTGTAGCCCATCATGCTCCTCTGTCCATGGGATTCTCCAAGCAAGAATGCTGGCGTGTGTTGCCACGTCTTCCTCCAGGGGAATCTTTGCAACCCAGCGATCAAACCCATGTCTCCTGTGTCTCCTGCCCTGTAGATTCTTTACTGCTGAGTCACCAGGGAAACTCGCTCCAGTATGACATCATCTTAACTATTAATATGTGCAATGACATCTGCATCTATTTCCAGATAAGATCTTATTCTAAGGTGCTAGAGCTTGGGACTTCAACATCTGCATTGGGAAGACAATTCAACTCATAATACAAGGAGCCGTGGAAGATTTATGTAAGCAGTGCTTTCCATTTTTTTTTAATTAAATACTTTTTAAAGGCAGTTTTAGGCTCACTGCAAAATTAATAAAGAACAGAGATTTTCCATATACCCTCTGCCCACACACATGCTTAGCCTTGCCCATTATTAACATCCTTCACCAGACTAGTGCATTTGTTATAGCCAATGATGATGAACCCACGTGGACACATTATAATCACTCAAAGTCCATAGTTTACATCAGGGTTTACTCTTGGTGGTATACATTCTGTGAGTTTGAAAGAATATATAATGACATGTATCCATCCATTAAGGTATCATACATAGTATTTTCTTTGTCTAAATTATTTTTAATCCATGGGAAATCCAGGTAAAACATACTTATAAGTTACACTCAGTTCATGAGTCACAAGTTTGTAACTCTCCTTCAGTCTCTATCCATTCTGTGAGTTTGAAAGAATATATAATGACATGTATCCATCCATTAAGGTATCATACATAGTATTTTCTTTGTCTAAATTATTTTTAATCCATGGGAAATCCAGGTAAAACATACTTATAAGTTACACTCAGTTCATGAGTCACAAGTTTGTAACTCTCCTTCAGTCTCTATCCCTGAGATCTTAGCTGCTTCTGTTCTCAGGTGGTGTACTATGCATTCTGGAAGGTTCAGTTCAGTTCAGTCGCTCAGTCATGTCCGATTCTTTGTGACCCCATGGACTGCAGCATGCCAGGCTTCCCTGTCCATCAAGAACTCCTGAAGCTTGCTAAAACTCATGCTCATTGAGTCGGTGGTGCCATCCAAACATTTCATTCTCTGCAGTCCCCTTCTCCTCGCACCTACAATCTTTCCCAGCATCAGGGTCTTTTCCAATGAGTCAATTCATATCAGGTGGGCAAAGGATTGGACTTTCAGTTTCAGCATGAGTCCCTCCAGTGAATATTCAGGACTAATTTCCTTTAGGCTTGACTGGTTTGATCTCCCTGCAGTCCAAAGGACTCTAAAGAGTCTTCTCCAACACCACAGTGCAAAATCATCAATTCTTTGGCACTCAGCTTTCTTTATAATCCAACTCTCACCTCCATACATGACTACTAAAAAATCAATAGCTTTGATTAGACAGATCTTTGTTGGCAAAGTAATGTCTCTGCTTTTTAATATGCTGTCTAGCTTGGCCATATCTTTTCTTCCAAAAAGCAAGTCTCTTTTTAATTTCATGGCTGCAGTCACCATCCGCAGTGACTTTGGAGCCCCCTAAAATAAAGTCTCTCACTGTTTCCATTGTTTCTCAAACTATTTGCCATGAAGTGATGGTGCCAGATGCCATGATCTTAGTTTTCTGAATGTTGAGTTTTAAGCCAACTTTTTCACTCTCTTCTTTCACTTTCATCAAGAGATTCCTTAGTTTCTCTTCACTTTCTGCCATAAGGGTGGTGCCATCTGCAGATCTGAGGTTATTGATATTTCTCCCAGCAATCTTGATTCCAGATTGTGCTTCATCCAGCCTGGCATTCTCATGATGTACTCTGCATATAAGTTAAATAACCAGGGTGACAATATACAACCTTGACATACTACTATCCCCATTTGGAACCAGTCTGTTTTTCCATGTCTGGTTCTAAATGTTGCTTCTTGACCTGCATACAGATTTCTCAGGAGGCAGGTCAGGTTGTCTGGTATTCCCATCTCTTTAAGAATTTTCCACAGTTTGTTGTGATCCACACAGTCAAAGGCTTTGGCATAGTCAATAAAGCAGAAGTAGATGTATTTCTGGAACTTTCTTGATTTTTTCATGATCCAAAGGATATTGGTAATTAGATCTCTGGTTCCTTTGCCTTTTCTAAATTCAGCCTGAACATCTGGAAGGTCACAGTTGACATACTGTTGAAGCCTGGCTTTGGAATTTGAGCATTACTTTAGTAGTGTGTGAAGTGAATGCAATTATGCAGTAGTTTGAACATTCTTTGGCAGTGCCTTTCTTTGGGATTGGGATGAAAACTGACCTTTTCCAGTCCTGTGGCCACTGCTGAGGGTTCCAAATTTGCTGGCACAGCACTTTCACAGCATCATTTTTTAGGATTTTAAATAGCTTAACTGGAATTCTATCACATCCACTAGCTTTGTTAATAGTGGTGCTTCCTAAGGCCCCTTGGCTTTTTATTCCAAGATATCTGGCTCTAGATGAGTGATCACACCATCGTGGTTATCTGGGTCATGAAGATCTTTTTGGTACAGTTCTGTGTGTTCTCGCCACCTCTCCTCAATATCTTCTGCTTCTGTCAGGTCCATACCATTTCTGTCCTCTATTGTGCCCATCTTTGCATGAAATGTTCCCCTGATATTTCTAATTTGTTTGAAGAGATCTCTAGGCTTTCTCATTCTATTGTTTGTCTCTATTTCTTTGCATTGATCAGTGAGGAAGTCTTTCTTATCTCTTCTTGCTTTTCTTGGAATTCTGCATGCAAATGGGTATATCTTTCCTTTTTGCCTTTGTCTTTAGCTTTTCCTCTTTTCACTGTTATTTGTAAGGTCTCCTCAGACAACCATTTTGCCTTTTTTTGCATTTCTTTTTCTTGGGGATGGTCTTGATCCCTGCCTTTTACACAAAGTTCCAGTGTGTATTTGTCAATTTCAAATTCCCTAACTATTCTTCTCCCAGGCTTACTGCTGGTCACCATAAATTCCTTCTCTAAGTCTGTGATTCTGTTTCTGTTTACCGACATAGTTAGTTTATATCTTTTTATTTTTTAGATGCTGCATATAAGTCTTTGACTTTTCAACTTTGTATTATATGCAAGTAACATTGTTCTTGTCAGCCTAGGCCTGTCCATTGAATTTTAAACTATGCTTTTCCAAAATATCCTAACTCCAATGGAGACAGAGGCAGGGTTGCCATGTACAGCTGAACTAAGTGTACACTGCACAAATCAATGGGGCACGATTCACATAGACAATAATGTGAATGGCATCCCATGGAATTGTAAAATACAGTTGTCCTCTGAAGCATCTGCTTCTAGCAAAGTTATTTAAGGAGTATGAATTACATCTACCAAATTGGTTCTTCTCAAATTCATACTGCAACACTGCACAAAGAAACCAGGCTCCTAATTATTGATAAAATAAATTTTCATATCTGTCCCCAAATTTGTTTGCAGTGTTCTGCAAAACTAGTTTTGAATATTCATCCAACCTACCAAAAAAAAAAGAAGAAGCAGCAGCAGCCTTGCACTTCCTGAGTAGTCTTCTGATGGAAAATACCTCTTTATCACATTTTGCATCCAAAATGAACCTATCTTGAATTATATGCTCTTAAAAGGCAATCTGAAAAATTATTGTTGACGTGTTGTCAACTAACATTTATATTATTAACATAGTGTATAACATCTTCCAGATATCTTTTGCAAGAAAGTCGGAAGGCTTTTAAAACAGCTTTTTCTTATTGGATCCCCTCATAAAAGCCAAGTTACATTAAATTGTAACTCAAGTGAAAGTACTTTCGATGAAAAATCATCTAATAGAGGCCCATTGCCTTCTGTGTGTCTAACAGGGTATAGAGATAGAAGTATAAGAAACTAGAAGAATTGATAGTGAATATAGCAACATAATTCTCTCTTAAATATCAATTCTCTCAATTTTACCATTATCAGGAGTTGGATAGCAGTAACTTCAAAGTTGGGCTCTCAGAAGCATTGTCTAGAATTCTGATATCTCAAGCTATTGATTAGTGAAACCCACATACTTTCGGTATCTTATAAGCTAAAGACTAAGCTAACAACCTGTTAGATGACAATTCATAGACCTAAATTGTATTCTTACTAAGGCAGAGCTAGCCCACCTATACATAGAACTACCTGTAGGGTTGCCTTTAGGCAAAGCCAAGTGTTCCCTTAAAAAATGAATTTTGTCTAATAGTGCTTAGTCAAAAATCCTGTTGTGTTCTCAGAGTTCAGAATTATAGGACATGGAAGACATCATCTTGTCCTATAAAAAGTAAAGGAAAAACATTCCCATAAACTTAAATCATCCTAGCTTATTACTTTGTTGTAGACAATCTAATTTGAAGTAGCACTTTATTGAAATGAATCTGCCAAGTTGATTCTCCCAAGTATTTGAACAAATTAACTTGTTGGGTGGAATTACTGATTTTCAGGTGAACCATTTAAAATATACCAATTGGGAGGCACCCTGTTTCTATGCCAGACTATATTTGATATTTTGATCACAATCAGGTGGAAATGTCTGGTCTCTAAAATACAGATATTGAGATGGCCAAAAAGCCCGCTCATTTTTTCCCCACCACAAGATGGCACAGAAAAACCCAAATGAACATTTTAGTCAACCCAATACTTGTCAAAAAGGCTTAAAGCATCATTCTCCAGCCAATGAAATATTCAAACAATATACAAATAACATAAACAATGTTTTCAGCCCACAAACAAATATTCAGTGGTAACATACTCATAAGCCCAGAACTGACACTACTCCATTAGTGACAGTGGTGTAGACAAAAGTGACTTTTACCTTGGCAGGGAGACTGCAGAGACTACAGAGTCCACATTCCAGAAAAGGAACTAAATTCTTTAACACATTTATTCATGTCTGTGGGTGGATACTGTCAACCTATGGTGAAATCAGATTACAATCTCTATGTCTTACCTGGCATTCAAAGGAAAATATTCCTCATTAAATAAAAGAATGAGACTATAACATCATAAATTTAAAAGGTATTATTCTCTCTCATTAAGCATGTGTAAAGTGCATAGGGACTTTGACATAACTCGCTTAAGGCCAACAATTGAAAACTAATAGTCTTACCTGTTCCCAATATAAAGAAAAAAAATCATCTAAAGCATGGATCATAACATCTGAAAATCAATTAATGTAATACAATAAATAAATACAAAAAATAAATTAATTAATATCAATAAAATAAAGCACAGAAACTATATGATCATATCAACAAACAGAAAAAAAATGGAAAATCCACCGTCCCTTTATAATAAAACCAAGAAACTAGAAATAGAAGGAAACATGCTAGAGTTGATAAAGGGCAACTATGAAAAACAGCTAACATTATATTCAAATGAGAGACTAAGTGCTCTACTCTTAAATGGATCAAGAACAAGACAAGAATGTCCATTCTTGCTACGCCTGTTCAACACTGTACTAGAATTTCCAGCCAGCATGATCATGCAAGAAAATGAAATATCAAAACTTCTTTATTGGAAATGAACTATTTGCAGAGGACATGATGTGGTATATAGTAAGTCCTATGGAATTTACACACGAAAATCTATTAAAACTAATAACTGAGTTCAGCTAGTTGGCAGGATATAAAATCAGTATATCTGAAGTAAGTTTATTCCCATAGATGATTAATGAACAATCCAAAAAAGAAATTAAGAGAACAATTCAATTTATAATAGTATCTAAAAGAATAAAATATCTAGGAAACTCTGAAAACTATAAAAATAGCTGAAATAAATTAAAGTGACTAAAATACATGTAAATACATCCCATGATCATGGAACAGAAGATAATATTGTTAAGATGACAATACTCTTCAAATTGATCTACAGATTCAATACAATCTCTACAAAATGCACACTGCCTTTTTGCATAAATTGACAAGGCTATCCTAAAACTTATATAGAGATTTAGAAAAAAAATAGCACAAAATTTCCTTGAGAAAGAGTAAAGTTGGGGGACTCACAGTCTAGACTTCAAAACTTACTACAAAGCTACAATAATAAAGAAATTGTGTTAATTGCATATAGACATATAGATGAATGGAATGGAAATTAGAGGCCATAAATAAATAAAACCAATATATTTATGGTCAACTAATTTTAGAGAAGAGTTTAAAGATGAATATATAAAAGCATATTAAAAATACAAATATATATCCCCTAGATCTATTTATCTGAAAAATCTTGATTAATATAGACTTTGGTATGAAGATGAATTAGAGGAAAGAATAATTTTTAATAAATGGTTCTGATATGAGTAAATAATATACACATGCAAAAGAATGAAACTATGACTTCCTTACATCATAAAATTAACTCAAAATTAACTGCAGATCTAAATATAAGACCTAACATATAAAACTCTTAGAAGAAAATATAGGAATAAATCTTGGATATGACAAGGGGTAAGGCATAAAATAAAATAACAAATGAAGTGATCAAATTGAAAATTTTTGTAATTCAATGGACAACATCAAGAGGTTTAAAAGGCACCCCAGTAATTTTCTCAAATAAGGGTTGTTACCTGAAGCAATTAAATAGATGGTTGCACCTAAAATATTCAATTTACAATGACCCTCCAATATTTTTGGTATTAAAATGTTCCAAGTGGAGTTACATCAATAAAGAAGAAAAGGTAGAGTAAGGACTTCCAAGGATATGTCCCTCCAATGAAGTAATGATAAACTATCAAAAACTGTCAGAATGACTTTTTCAAAACTAAAGCAGATTGCCTTCCCAAATATGAGTAGGCATCAGCTAATTTACTGAGGGCCTGAATAGAACAAAAAGGCAGAGGAAGGGAGAATTTCATCTCTCTGCCTAAATGTATGAGCTGGGTCACTGGTCTTCTCCTATCTTTAGACAGGGACAAGCATCATCAGTTCTCCCTATCCTCAGGCCTTTAAATTACAACCAGAATTTGTTAATACACCATTGGCTCTTCTCAGTCTCAGGTCTTCAGACATTGAGTGGTATACATCACTGACTTTCCTGGGTCTCTATGAATATATATATAAATATATGCACTATAAATATATAAAAGCATATTAAAAATACAAATATATCCCCTAGATCTATTTATCTGAAAAATCTTGATTAATATAGATTTGNAAAATTATAAAATATTCAGGATGATTTTTGCTTACAAAATATCAATCTTTTAGCCTTCCACTGAATATATAAATATGATAATGAGGTGTACATTTGTAAAAAAGGCAATAAAATAAAATTTCACTAAAAATTAGAAAAAAATATTCAATTGAGTATTATACGGTAAGAGATTAAAAACATATATATTTTTTAGTTTGAAAATCTGTCCCTTTCACAAATTGAGAGATGAAAGAAAGTTTTCAGAGTGGCTAATTATAATGATTAAAATTGCATGAGAGTTTTTGTATTATCTATAAAAATTCAGCTTGCAGATTTTCACAACTATCTCTAGAGTGAATAAAACTATGAATAGGAAATTGTCCCTCAGTTCCTCTCTTTTGGAAGTTTGTTGCCTATTTTCACAACAGACAGGTTATGCTTTGCTCTAGGTGAAAATTCCAATTATCTACAAAACATTACCCCTCTGCTTTGTTTCGGGTCTTATATTTAAGAGAGGTGATGGTTGGTTGTATAGTTATTTGCCTGTTTTTACTTTTACAGCATCAATAAATCAAGCCTGTCCTTTTGGAAAGTCATGGTTATAACCAACTAATAAATTCTATTATCAAAGTGGGTCTTCTTATGCAATTCATGTTTATTTGTAGGACTTCTTCACAAAGGTAAAACTCATGTTCATTTTTACAAAAAAAGAGCTAAGGAAATCAAGGCTTTGGAAAGAACTCTTGAAGAGGAAACTGAAACATTCCTTTTTCAATAATGTAAGTGGGGGAGCCCTGAGGTCACAGGCATTGTCACATCAGGCACCCTGGCGACAAACACAGAACCTGCTTTCATGGTCATTTAATTCATGTTTATTTGTAGGACTTCTTCACAAAGGTAAAACTCATGTTCATTTTTACAAAAAAAAGAGCTAAGGAAATCAAGGCTTTGGAAAGAACTCATGAAGAGAAAACTGAAACATTCCTTTTTCAATAATGTAGGTGGGGAAGCCCTGAGGTCACAGGCATTGTCACATCAGGCACTCTGGCTACAAACACAGAACCTGCTTTCATGGTCATTGGCTCTTGTTGGCCAAATTGCTCAAACATTTACCCTTTTCTACCATTCTTTAGGCCTTGGATTTAATGCTAGTAACAGCATTCTCAGCTGCAAATGGTAGATATTAACTCTGGCTTGTGGCTACACTAAGTCACTTCAGTCGTGTCCGAAGCTTGTGGCCCCATGGACCATAGCCTGCCAGGCCCCTCTATCCATGGAATTCTCCGGTCAAGAATACTGGAGTAGGTTGCCATTTCCTACTCCATAACTCTGGGAGTTATGCATAAGTAGTTTTTACTTATGCAGAAATTCCTGGAAGAACATCAGGGAGCTTCCTGAGTCAGTAAGATTATTGGGGAACCAGGTGAAGAAACACGGAGAGCCAGGGAGACTAGGCAGCAAGAACGTAGTTCATCTAACCATTGAGACTGTATAGTTGGGATGATGTAATAGGAACTGCAACCACTGAAGCACTCACTAGTGACGTCACTGACACTACAGGTAGACTCCTCTGTCATGCTACTGATCGCTTAAATTCCCTGTGAATGTGGACCCTGGATTGAATAAGTTTAGGTCAAATCCATGCCCTGACTCAGAAAAAATAGAAACAACTGACTTACTTTAGTTTCCAGAAAAGAATGTGGAGCTTTCCCTCCCACTGATTTTGGAATTTCCTCAAAAGGAAAATGTATTTCATTTCTGGGTAGCCAAAGCTGAACAAACTCCACTAAGCTCCACCTCTTTAGTTCTCCAATATTTATTTATCACTTTCTTAAACTTGTAGCTCCAAAACATAATGCAACTACTCCTTCATAAAATCCATATACTCCTCCCCCTCATAAACACACACACACTTCCTCTTCAGATTTTATCAGATGGTTCCTCTGACTCAAGCGCAAGACTTTGGAATGATGTCCATTCTCTAGTTTTGTCAAAATTCTGAATTGGTGGTCTGGTATCTATACATTAACTTTTAGTCGTCTGTCACCACAACCTTGAAATTAAATAATGGGAGCTAGGAAGAGGAATGAAAAGGAAAAATAGTTAAAATATATACATGACACAGCAAGGGGCTTCCCTGATAGCTCAGTTGGTAAAGAATCTGCCTTCAATTCAAGAGACCTGGGTTTGATCCCTGGGTTGGGAAGATCCCCTGGAGAAGGGAAAGGCTACTCATTCCAGGAGTCAGACATGACTGAATGACTTTCACTTTCACTTTCATGACACAGCAAGAAGGGAAGAGCAAAAAAATGCTATAGCAGTTGTTTTGATAGCTAGTCACAACAGGGTAACTCTTCTCCTTTTCATTTTACCTTCAACCTGTGCTTCAGCAAGTTGAAGTTTTTTATTCAGTGACATAATATAAACCTTTATTTTTGAGAAATCTGCACCTTGACATTGTTATTAACATGGCATTCCACTGAATTTAAACACTAGACCTAGTTGTACAAAGAGGTATCACAGGGATTACTTGGTTTGTTATTGTTGTTGGTATTTGTTTGTTTGTTTTTAGCATGTTTACCCTTCCAATTTTTCCAAACATGGAGATCCCAAAAAGGCTAGGTAGAAGTATCCACTCAATAAAAACCATTTTTCTTGATAGAAGCATCAGTTCTTTAGATGGTAAAATCTCTAGAAAGCAGAGTGAAGAATTATAGAACAGAGATGCAAACATTGAAAAGAAAACAACGTATACTGGTTTAGATTATACATTAGTTCAAAAGATCCTTATATCCTTGTAGAAGAGCATGTCAGTTTGACAGAGTGATTGTCTGACACGTTACCAGAGTCTTAAATGGCCGTTTTACTATTCTATAAGTGAAACTGAGCAAGGTTCTGTGGGGCTTTCCCAGGGACAGACACCCACTGTCCTCCCCACCGTGAACCTTGTTTCTTGTTTATAGAAAAGCTTTAGCCTTCTAGGCCTTTTCCAAATTTTAAAGAGCAAATTTAATCAGAGAAGTGAGGAAATACAGAAACAAAGGAAAACAAGCAAGCCAAAACACTAATAGTTAGCTATAAAACAAAGTCAGGGACCTTTAGTTCCTCCTCAAGGGATATCTTGAGCCCTGTCCATGAGTTGTTTTGCAGACACTAAAACCTCCACCAGGTAGAAGCTAACTGCATGCTGACCACCCATAGGTAGACTCTAGACAGGTTGGAACCAAAAAATTGATCATTCAAATTCTCAGAACATCAGCCTGTTACTTCACCATCAATCAATCAGAGAATTGTGCATGAGCTGGTCATACACCTTGTGACCCTCCACTGTCTTTAAAACCTTTCCCTGAACGCCACTGGGGACTTTGAGTCTTTTGAGCGTGAGCTGCCTGTTCTTGCTTGGCCCAGTGAGCAGGCCCAAGCTTGGTTTGCTAATGTTAGGCCACCTGTTTTGGAATATTGGGTATATAAATGAAATAAAACCCAATGGAAATTAATCAGATGCCTTACTTTTTTATTGGAAAGCAAGTTTCTGACTTAGAAGAATTTATGTGTGAAATATCTTCATTGTGTTTGAACTTTCAGTCTATGGAAGATGGGGATGAGACAAACATGACAGGCAAGAAAATCAAAACTGCCAGTTCAGAAGACACAGGAGACATGGGTTTGATCCCTGGGTTGGGAAAATCTACTGGAATAGGAAATAGTTCTGGGTGCTCCTGAAATAGGAACCCATTCTAGCATTCTTGCATGGGAATTTCCAAGGACATAGGATCCTGGTAGGCTATACTCCATGGAGTTCCAAAGAGTCAGACTCAACTGAGCGACTGAGCATGCACACATAAGAAAATAGTATCTCTGGACAGCCCTGGGGGTCCAGTGGATAAGAATCCACCTGCCAATGCAGGAGACACGGGTTTGATCCTTGGTCTGGAATGATGCCACGTGCCATGAAGCAGCTAGGCTAAGCCAGCCCCTGAACCACAACTCCTGAGCCCTCACTCTAGAGCCAGTGAGCCACAACTACTGAGCCCACACACTCTAGAGATTGTGCTCTGCAACAAGACAAGCCACCACAATGAGAAGCCTGCACACCACAGCTAGAGAGTAGCCCCCAATCTCCACAAGCAGAGAAAGCCCCTGGGCAGCAACAAAGACCCAGTGCAACCAAAAAGAAAAAGAAAATAATATCTCAGTTTTCCAGGTAATTGTCTCATCCTTGGAAGATTCAACTGATTGGTATTACTATGTCTATGTCTGCTTTATTGACTATGCCAAAGCCTTTGACTGTGTGGATCACAGTAAACTGTGGAAAATTCTGAAAGAGATGGGAGTACCAGACCACCTGACCTGCCTCTTGAGAAACCTGTATGAAAGTCAGGAGGCAACAGTCAGAACTGGACATGGAACAACAGACTGGTTCCAAATAAGAAAAGGGGTACATCAAGGCTGTATATTGTCATCCTGCTTATTTAACTTCTATGCAGAGTACATCATGAGAAACACTGGGCTGGAGGAAGCACAAGCTGAAATCAAGATTGTCAGGAGAAATATCAATAACCTNTATTTAACTTATATGTAGAGTACATCATGAGAAACACTGGGCTGGAGGAAGCACAAGCTGGAATCAAGATTGTCAGGAGAAATATCAATAACCTCAGATATGCAGATGACACCACACTTATGGCAGAAAGTGAAGAACTAAAGAGCCTCTTGATGAAAGTGAAAGAGGAGAGTGAAAAGTTTGGCTTAAAGCTCAACATTCAGAAAACGAAGATCATGGCATCTGATCCCATCACTTCATGGCAAATAAATGGGGAAATAGTGGAAACAGTGGCTGACTATTTTTCTTGGCTCCAAAATCACTGCAGATGGTGATTACAGCCATGACATTAAAAGACGCTTACTCCTTGGAAGGAAAGTTATGACTAACGTAGACAGCATATTAAAAAGCAGAGACATTACTTTGCCGCCTAAGGTCCGTCTAGTCAAGGCTATGGTTTTTCCAGTGGTCATGTACGGATGTGAGAATTGGACTATAAAGAAAGCTGAGTGCTGAAGAATTGATACTTTTGAACTGTGGTGTTGGAGAAGATTCTTGAGAGTCCCTTGGACTGCAAGGAGATCCAACCAGTCCATCTTAAAGGAGATCAGTCCTGAATATTCGTTGGAAGGACTGATGTTGAAGCTGAAACTCTAATAGTTTGGCCAACTGATGCAAAGAGCTGACTCATTTGAAAAGACCCTGATGCTGGGAAAGATTGAGGGCAGGAGGAGTAAGGGATGACAGAGGATGAGATGGTTGGATGGCATCACCGACTCGATGGACATGGGTTTGGGTGGACTCAGGGAGTTGGTGATGGACACAGAAGCCTGGCATGCTGCAGTTCATGGGGTCACAAAGAATTGGACACACCTGAGTGACTGAGCTGAACTGAACTGGTCACAGATCACCATAATAAATATAATAATAAAAAAGTATGAAATACTGCAAGAAATACCAAAATGTGACACAGAGACTCCGAGAGAGCAAATACTGCTTTAAAAAAATGGCATCAATATACTTGCTATATACAAAGCTACGAGGAAACTCCTATGTATAAAAAAATACATTACCTGCAAAGTGCAAAAATAGTGAAGCATCATAAGATGAAGTGTTGTTCTATATGATGTTCCAGAAAAGGCAAAATTATGGATTCAGTAAATCAATCAATGAATGCCAGGGATTGGGGGTAGGTAGGAAAAGATGACTAGGTGAAGTGCAAAGAATTTTTAGGACAGTGAAAATATTCTGTATGATATCACAATGATAGAAATATGTCATTATACATTTATCCAAACCCAAAGAAAGCACATCAAGAGTGAATTGTAACATTAACTGTGCACTTTGGGTAATTATGTTGTATCAATGAAAGTTTATCAATTGTAACAAATATAACACCCTGATGGGGAATGTTGATAATGGGGGAGGCTATGCATTTATGAGGGCAGAGGGTGTGGGGGAAACCTCTGAACCTTCCTCTCAATTTTGCTATGACCCTAAAACTGCTATAAAAAATAAATCTTTAATTTAAAAAAATGGCCTCAAGAAATAAAAAGAATCTGAATGTCATGGATCAATAACAAATAGAGATTGAATCAATAATCTCACAACATAAAATACAAAATCTCAGAACCAGATGACTTCACCCGTGAATTCTCTCATTTAAAAAAGAAATAATCCAAATCTTTCAAAATATCTTCCAGAAAATAGAAGGAAACACTTTATAATACATA
The DNA here is from genome assembly GCA_006410675.1 of Oreotragus oreotragus. Lineage (NCBI taxonomy): Eukaryota > Metazoa > Chordata > Mammalia > Artiodactyla > Bovidae > Oreotragus > Oreotragus oreotragus. The sequence goes on from SJYX01020116.1 coordinate 67,818, forward strand.
ATATGTGGCCAGCATTTCTCTGATACTGAAAGAAAAGGCATCGTGAGAAACTACACAGTGATATTCTTTATGAATATAGATGTAAAAATCCTCAACAAATATAGCATACCAAATCTAGTACCATATTATACACATGACAAAATGGGATTTATCCCCGGAATGCAAGGGCAACTCAACTGAAAATCAGTGCAATACATCATGTTAACATAATGAAGAGGAAAAAAAGCAAATGACCACCTTTATTGATCCATAAATGCATTTGCTAAGTCCAATACCTTCCATGAAAAAAGAAACACTTCAAAGACAAGTAGAAGGTAGCATAGTTAAATGATGAAAGTCATTTATGAAACGCTCACATCTAACATATTGTAAAAGCCTGAAAGCTTTCCTCTATGATCAGGAGCAAAACAAGTATATTTTTTTTCACCAATATATTCACCATGGCACTAGTGAAGTGAAGTCGCTCAGTCATGTCCGACTCTTTGCGACCCCATGGACTGTAGCCTACTAGGCTCTTCTGTCCGTGGGATTTTCCAGGCAATAGTCCTGGAGTGGATTGCCATTTCCTTCTCCAAGGGATCTTCCCAACCCAGGGATCGAACCCGGGTCTCCTGCATTGTAGACAGACGCTTTACCATCTGAGCCACCAGGGAAGTCCCACCATGGCACTAGAGATTCTAAAGACAGCAATTACATAAGAAAAAAGACATGAAAGATATTGAAACTAAAAGGAAGAGGACAGCTCACACCAAGAGTGGATTGTAATGTAAATGGTGGAATTTGGATGATTATTATAATCTCTAGTTTCAGATTTTATATACACACACATCCCTTAAGTACCCATACCAGAAAAGAAATTTAGACTGAATTCAGAATCTGGAAGAGATATTTGCATTCTCATGTTCATTATAGTATTGTTATAATAGCCAAAAGCTGATAACAACCTAAATGTGTATCAATATGTAAATGAATGTATTCTTTCAAGAAAATCATTACGATCTTCTCTAACAGAGAGTGTACAATTCTGCAGATGGGATATCTATGACTAAATGTGACAGTAAAGAGCATTCTCCCTCATAATTTAAAGAGCCATGATGTTAAAGAGCCATGGGTTAAATATCAGAAATGAGCAACAGTGAATAGAAAACTTGAATTTCTTAGATGCTGAGCTGATATTTTATCTCATGTTAAATAGGGACTTTTTAATTCTGCCAGCTCTTTCCAGATTTTATAGAACACTCTCCTGTTCTGTAACCAGCAGCAAGGCAACACTTAGGACAACAGTGACTAGCAGAATGGGTTGTAGAGATATCAGCCTTCGTGGAGATTGACCTCTAAGGATTCTGAAAGATGGACTGTTGAGAAAACCAATGAACAGACAAGGGTTTACCTAGTAAATCTTGTTCAAGGGTCAACTGTACACATTCTTTCTCTTATTTTATTATAAAAAGGATTAATTTATAAAATAAAATAATTTATTCATAAAATGATTATATATTATGAAAATTATTTGTTTGTCCATATTGCTTAGATCAATCAATTCCCTTATTCATTAGATCCAATCACATCTTGCCTACTCAAAAGACGTATTTCAACATCATCCCCTCTCTATTACATCATCCATCTATTGTCCCTGCTGAATCATAGAAATCATTTTTTTCGTATATCAGGAAAAACAAAACCAAAAAACTTGTCTATAGAGCCCACAACCCTTCACCAGTCACTGCCCTATTTCTCTGCTTTCACTAAGTAGGAATATTCACCAAAATATTAATAATAGCTGTTCNTTTGTTGGGCTTCCCTTGTGGCTCAGCTGGTAAAGAATCTGCCTGCAATGCGAGAGACCTGGGTTTGATCCCTGAGTTGGGAAGATCCCCTGGAGAAGGGAAAGGCTACCCACTCCAGTATTCTGGTCTGGATAATTCCAGGACTGTATAGTCCATTGGGTCGCAAAGAGTCAGACACGACTGAGTGACTTGCACTTTCACTTTCAAAGTGTCAGTCATGTCTCAGGTCTCACCTGAAAGTTTAATAACACAGGATCCACTCCCATGCTCTTGCGTCTATTTACAGAATTCAGATATTTTCTGGCTATCCACTTGAAGTAAGCCTCAGTTCATTGCCACATGGACTTCTCTGCTGTATCTGCTCACTTCATCAAAGCCAGCAAGGGAAAGAGTCTGCTAATAGTATGGAAGTGATCATCTTATATAGTCATAAAAGTCACTTCCTATCATTTTTGCCATATTATATTGGCTAGAAGCAGTTACTGGTCCTTCCCACACTCAAGAGGAGGTGATCCCACGAAGACGTGAATACCAGTAGGCCCAAATCACATGGGGTCATCTTAGAATCATTTTGCCATACCTGATGCAAAGAGCTGACTCATTGGAAAATACTCTGATGCTGGGAAAGATAGAGGGCAGGAGAAGAAGGGGACGACAGAGGATGAGATGGTTGGATGGCATCACGTGGGATTCTCCAGGCAAGAATACTGGAGGGGGTTGCCAGGCCTCCTCCAGGGGATCTTCCCAACCCAGGGATCGAACCCACATTGCTTATGTCTCCTGCAATGGCAGGTGGATTTTTTAGCACTAGCACCACTGGAGAAGGCTCAATTTTAGATATACCTCAAATCAAAATTCATGGACCCCTGCATTTCCTATAATTTCTGTTTCATTGTAAGTGCACAGGTGGAGTCCCATCCTCTAGAGTACCTCCCAGTCAGTCTGATGGTGGATGAGGCGCTTCATCCAATGGTGCTGCAAAAATTTAAGGAGGAAAGTTGTATGCTGTTTTGATGTGTGTTTCTATGTTGCAGACTCAGATGCACTGCTCTGATCCACACATGCCTTTGTAAAATATGCATGATTCTGCCCACTTTACGCATGAAGCCTGAGGATCCCCAAGGAAGCAGCTTTCCCTCAGGGTAGCCCAATCTCCAAAGCCCGCTCCACGGGGCCACTTTGCGGACTTCCAGGTTCCGGACCACAGGATCACACACAGCAGTGTCAGAGCAGCCTGGACTCGGTGAGGATGCAGCCTAGGCCTGCATGTCAGCTGGACTCTTGTCCAGCGCTCATCCAGACCCAAGCAAGTGCCCCTCATAAACACAGGGAGTGGGGAGGGCAAAGCAGAAGCAGCTTTCTCTCTCATTCCCTGTTCCTGCTCAACTTCTCCCCGCGGGCTTTGTCTGGGGTTGGAGATCTGTGCTTTTTAGCTGATTTAGGGTCACTGACTATTTAGTCTATGGTTTTTCCAATAGTCATGTATGGATATGAGAGTTGGAATATAAAGAAAGCTGAGTGCCAAAGAATTGATGCTTTTGAACTGAAAAGTTATGACCAACCTAGACAGCATATTAAAAAGCAGAGACATTACTTTGTCAACAAAGGTCTATCTAGTCAAGGCTATGGTTTTTCCAGTGGTCATGTATGGATATGAGAGTTGGACTATAAAGAAAGCTGAGTGCCAAAGAATTGATGCTTTTGAACTGTGGTATTGGAGAAGACTCTTGAGAGTCCCTTGGACTGCAAGGAGATCCAACCAGTCCATCCTAAAGGAGATCAGTCCTGGGTGTTCATGGGAAGGACTGATATTGAAGCTGAAACTCCAGTACTTTGGCCACCTGATGCAAAGAGTTGACTCATTGGAGAAGACCCTGATGCTGTAAAAGATTGAGGGCAGGAGGAGAAGGGGATGACAGAGAATGAGATGGTTGCATGGCATCACTGACTCAATGGACATGGGTTTGGGTGGACTTTGGGAGTTGGTGATGGACAGGGAGGCCTGGTGTGCTGCGGTGCATGGGGTCGCAATGAGTCGGACATGACTGAGTGACTGAACTCAACTGACTGTGTCTATTGGTAAATTGGGAACTCTGGAAAGAAAGAAGCCTTAGCCTTCTGCAAGCAGTGCATCTGTGTAAAAATACCCTGCTTTCTCAGATCAGGAATGCCTTCCAAACAGCTGATGCTGAAAACTGCAGTATGAAAGCAGGGTATCCCTGCTTTTTATACTAAGTCGCTTCAGTCATGCTCGACTCTTCGTGACCTCCATGGCCCACCAAGTTTTTCTGTCCACAGGATTCTACAGGCAAGAATACTTGAGTGGGTTGACATTTCTTTCTCCAGGGGATCTTCCTGATCCAGGAATCAACCCGCATCTCCCACATTGTAGGTGGAGTCTTTATCACTGAGCCACCAGAAGCCCAGACAGAATCAGGCATACACTTCAACTAAATAGGACATTAGAGCAGTGGATTGAGGGGGAGAAATGATATGTATTTAGTTTTATAACATATTCAGCTTTGTTCCTTTAAAAAGTTTACCTGGAAAAAGGTCAGAGAACCTCTCAACCCCAGTGAACACCATCAACAGTTTAGTCTGATTAGATTCAGAGTACTGTGGTCTTATTAGAATTCTTCTAAATTCCGTTGATGTTTTGCTGTCACATGTGAAAATTGAGATTTTCAGTCCCACATATCCTCCTTACAATTCTAAACTATTTTTTCCTACATCCTTCAAGAGTCAAGAACTTCTAGGAAACAATGTGATGGGAAGTAAGAGTGGGGACAAAATAATGGATTCTGTCAGTAGTAGTCACAAGTATGTGTGTGTGTTAGTTGCTCAGTAATGTCCAACTGTTTGCAAACAAAAGGACTGTAGCCTGTCAGATTCCTCTGTCCCTGTAAGTTCCTAGGCAAGAATACTGGAGAGGATTGCCATTTCCTTTTCCAAGGGATTTTTCTGACCCAAGGATCAAACCTTGGTTTCCTGCACTGCTGCTGCTGCTAAGTCGCTTCAGTTGTGTCCGACTCTGTGCAACCCTATAGATGGCAGCCCATCAGGCTCCCCTGTTAGGAGTCTTTATCACTGAGCCACCAGAAGCCCAGACAGAATCAGGCATACACTTCAACTAAATAGGACATTAGAGCAGTGGATTGAGGGGGAGAAATGATATGTATTTAGTTTTATAACATATTCAGCTTTGTTCCTTTAAAAAGTTTACCTGGAAAAAGGTCAGAGAACCTCTCAACCCCAGTGAACACCATCAACAGTTTAGTCTGATTAGATTCAGAGTACTGTGGTCTTATTAGAATTCTTCTAAATTCCGTTGATGTTTTGCTGTCACATGTGAAAATTGAGATTTTCAGTCCCACATATCCTCCTTACAATTCTAAACTATTTTTTCCTACATCCTTCAAGAGTCAAGAACTTCTAGGAAACAATGTGATGGGAAGTAAGAGTGGGGACAAAATAATGGATTCTGTCAGTAGTAGTCACAAGTATGTGTGTGTGTTAGTTGCTCAGTAATGTCCAACTGTTTGCAAACAAAAGGACTGTAGCCTGTCAGATTCCTCTGTCCCTGTAAGTTCCTAGGCAAGAATACTGGAGAGGATTGCCATTTCCTTTTCCAAGGGATTTTTCTGACCCAAGGATCAAACCTTGGTTTCCTGCACTGCTGCTGCTGCTAAGTCGCTTCAGTTGTGTCCGACTCTGTGCAACCCTATAGATGGCAGCCCATCAGGCTCCCCTGTTCCTGGGATTCTCCAGGCAAGAACACTGGAATGGGTTGTCATTTCCTTCTCCAATGCATGAAAGTGAAAAGTGAAAGTGAAGTTGCTCAGTTACATCTGACTCTTAACGACCCCATGGACTGCAGCCTACCAGGCTCTTCCATCCATGGGGTTTTCCAGGCAAGAGTACTGGAGTGGGGTGCCAATGCCTTCTCCTCCTGCATTGCAGGGAGATACTTTACAGTCTAAACCACCAGAGAAGCCCCCTAAAAGTGAAAGTGTTGGTCACTCAATCTTGTCTGACACTTTGTGACCCCACGGACTGTCGCCCATCAGGTTCCTTTGTCCATGGAATTCTTCAGGAAGGAATATTGAAGTGGGTAGCCATTCCCTTCTCCAAGGGATCTTCCTGACCCAGGGATCAAACCCAGGTCTCTTGCATTGCAGGCAGATTCTTTATCAGCTGAACCACCAAGGGAAGATTCAGTATTCACGGGAGGGATCTCATCTATCCCGTATTTTTAGAACTGTGACTTTTGATGTACTCTACTGGTTCAAGGTCTAGGAGAACCAGGGCAGGGGAGGAGTAGAAGATCTTGCCTCACTTATTAGAATCATGAAAGAATTCCCAATAGATACCTAAATTTGTACTATTATCAGAGTGAAGTGAAATCGCTCAGTCATGTCTGACTCTTTGTGACCCTGTGGACTGTAGCCTACCAGGCTTCTCCATCCATGGGATTCTCCAGGCAAGAATATTGGAGTGGGCTACCATTTCCTTTTCCAGGGATTGAACCTGGGTTTCCTGCATTGGAGGCAGACACTTTAACCTCTGAGCCACCAGGGAAGCAGCCTTCTTTTCAGCTGGTCATCCAAGTGGACAGTGAGCTGTACAAGAGACAGCTATGGATTCAGTATCAAGATGCATCTGGCCAAGACACATCTCATTTGCATTTCCATACAGAGGAAAGAATGTATTGTATGGGAAAAAAGGCTGCGAACAGGATAAAGAAAATAGAATTCTGAAGACTTTGAGTATGCGGAGATGTTTGGAAAATAGGGAAATAGTATATAGTCAGGCTAATTCATTCAACAAAGATTTATTATGTGCCTAATATATCCAGGCATTGTTTGTCTCTGGTAAAGTCAATAAAAAAAGATATACATAATTTTTACCCTCATAAAACTTCAGTCTAGATGGAGATATCATCAAATAAACAGGCATTTATAATATCATGAAGTAAGTTTGGGGGTTTCCCTGATGACTGTGGTAAAGAATCTGCCTGCAAGGCAGGAGACCCAGGTTCAATCCTGGGTTGGTAAGATCCCTTGGAGGTGGAAATGGCAACCCATCCAGTATTCTTGCCTGGGAAATCCCATGGACAGAGGCGCCTGGCAGGCTATAGTCCTTGGGGTCACAAAGAGTTAGACACAACTGAACATGCATGAGCATGCAGTAAGTTTTACAAAATTTTGTAAACTGCCACTGAAGCATACAAAAAGAACACAATCCAAACTGGGGAAGTTTGAAGACTTGGTCAGTGATGAAGTCTTAGATAAAATAGCATCTAAATTGAAACCTAATGAATAAGTGGGGGTTAACTTGGTAAATGGCCAAAGAGGATTGATGTATAACTAGATAATGATTGGATGGAGGAAAACAAGGGACACCAGGAATGGAGCGTGAGTAGACAGAGATGGGGTTGGTGAAATGACTGGGCAAGTCAGGGGTAGAGGGAGGAGTCAAGGTAAATGTGAGAGAACATGAGAAGCCTTAAGATATATTAAAGAGCACAAACTTTATCTTGAGCTCAATATAAAGCCTTAAATACTTGTTTAAGAGAGCAGCATGATCATTTGGGGGGCTTGAAACCATTGTTCTGCGGCAGTGTAGAGAATTATCTAGAAGCAGGTAAGAGGAAACAAAGCGAATAAGAGGAGATTGTCATTATCAGGAATGATAATAGCCTGAAATGAGGTCTAAAGAATACTGACAGGGAAAGAGATGCATAGAATTTACTGAAGATTAGGAAGTGCAAGCAAAAGTATTTGGCAATCTTCTGACATGCATGATGAGAAAGACAAATGAATCTCGGACAACCTAGCCTTCTCTGAGTTGGGTTACTTAGTGATGACGATTCTATCTGCCGTAAGAGAGAACAAATATAGACTAGATGAGTGCTGAGGGGATGCCCAGTTAAATTTATGACATATTGAACTGGAATTTTCTGTGACATATTTGAATGAAAATGTCTAAAAGGTAGTTGGAGATAGGAATCTGAAGTCTGGAGAGATGACCAGGCAAGGGCTCTAAATTCATAGTTGCTGACATACAGACTGTCAGTGAGGGCACTGTGCTGTCTGAAGTCAGGCAGGAAGGATGTACAGACTGAGAAGGGATGAAAGGAGCATCTTCACCTGGGAGGATGGAAAACTCTTCGGTTGTAAAGATGGGAAGAGGCAGAGATGAGGGCAGACACAAGTCAGGTTTTTGTATGTAAGTCAGAAAATTGATTAAATTTTGTGAGAACTGGGAGCCCAGGTCATGACTGGGAATGTTCATCAAGGGGAATATAAGAGAGAGGAGCAATCAGAAAACAGGACTGTGAGAGGCTTGATGTCTGAGAATTTAGAGTCAGTTCACACTATAGGTCAGAGGAAGCCCTTTCTCTCTCTCCCAGTCAGAACTCTCAGCATCCCTGGTTGTAAACTCAGAAGGAACACACAGGAAAGGACTGAGGGATGAAAATCAATGACAGAATTGTGATGCACAAAAGCCAATTTTCAGAGCAAAGAACAAATGGAAACAGGACTGTGTGTTTCACTAGACAAAAAGTATCCTGCCCTCTCCATTCTTTTGGAAATACTTTCTCAAAAGACAGATTACTTACACTGCAAGACAGATCAGGAGAGTATTGTTATTGTTATTATTGTTGCTGTTTTTTAAACTGAAGTTTAGGATACACTCATCCAGGAAGATGACAAAAGCAAAGCAAAACAAAACAATAAAATCAGATTATTTTTGGACTTGTCTGTAACACTAAACAAAAGAAAATAGAGTTTTGGGGGGGGGAAGTGACTAAAGGTAATTATTTGCATTTGTCAATTTTTTGTATTTATTATTTTTTTTAATACTTTGTTACTCACAACATCTAATTGAGGATATATAAAGCTTGAACAAACCATCCCCAATTCAAGCAGTATCAGCAACTCTTAACATCTTGCAGTTCAACAAGGATCATTCCACTTCTCTGTTCATCTGCCTAGGAATCTGGAGAGGTGGTTCAATAACTCATGTTGCTTTTGGTGGTGGTGGAGGAGGGAGGCTCCATCTTTTCTTAGTATTTGTCTTCAGGGTTCTGTAGGTAGCAAATGTCAGGAGGACTTGTTCCAGCATTATCTGACTATAGAAATAGTCTTCCAAATTGATTTGCTCTTTCACTTCCTTCAAAATACCCAACACATTTTCTCAGCTACCGTTTGTGCTGAGAAAGTTGTAGTTAAGGATCCCTTGATTCTCTCTGCTTTAATACTCTACCAGTAACTCTGGTACTGGCCTATGTGGGGATTTCCAGGTGGCTCAATGGTAAAACATCCACTTGTCAATGGAGGAGACACAGGAGATAGATGTTCGATCCCTGGGTCGGGAAGATCCCCTGAAGGAGGAAATGGCAACCCACTTCAGAATTCTTGCCTGGAAAATCCCATGGACAGAGGAGCCTGTCTGGCTGCAGTCCACGGGGTGGCAAGTCGGATAAGACTGAGCACATGCACACACACACAGCAGCTCTCATGCAGAAACTTCTAATTGTTTCTGAGCATATGTGAAATTTTCATTTGTATAGTTTTCAGGGAGAGCCATTGGGAACAATATCCTCTAAATTCTCATGTGTTCATAGCTCTTGTGACTGTTATTATTAAAGGTCATTTTGGCTCTGTGTAAAAACTTTGGCTTGCATTTTTCTTAGCATAAAATATTTTAATATAGATTCAGACCAATCTAACTTTCTTTCCTTTGTCTTTTTATCTGAATATTCATAGGTCCCTCACCTTTTGTTATGGAGTTGCCAAGAGATGAACACAACTTAGTGACTGAATAGCAACAACTCTCTTTGTTATTAAAATACAATAGATATATTGGAATATTCCTTGGTGCTAACAATATTGGGTCAACTTTTCAGGCTGTCCTTTCAATAAGTAGGATTGTCTTTTCTCAGGAATTTTCTTGAATGATATATCTTTAGTATTTGCTCTATTCTACTGCTTTGCTCTTCTTCTTCTTCTGGGCTACATTCATAGATGTGCTGAATTATTCTTACCTTGCCTCTCTCCTATATTCCTTCTTAAATATTTGTCTCCTTTTTTGTTTGTTTTCTGCTTTTCACCTTTGAATCTCCAATTTTCTTCTATGTTGTCTATTTTTACTTGATAGTGTAGTATTTCTAAAATGTTTACTTAAAAAAATCCTCTCCAATTGTGTCAGCTATCCATGCATTTGCATTTCTCTGGAATTAAAAGTTTATATTTAATCTGTGGAAACAAAATAAAGATAATCTTAAATAATATTAAGGCTTAGGAAATTTAATAATCATATCCTCCCGTTGAAAAAAACAATTGAAGATCTATTCAACAAACTTTGAGGTAAAGAAAACAAAAAGTTTGAGAATATAGTATTCTTGAAAGAATCCATAGACACTGAAGCCAGTTAAACAGAGACNTAGGAAATTTAATAATCATATCCTCCCGTTGAAAAAAACAATTGAAGATCTATTCAACAAACTTTGAGGTAAAGAAAACAAAAAGTTTGAGAATATAGTATTCTTGAAAGAATCCATAGACACTGAAGCCAGTTAAACAGAGACATAAATAAAAATAATTGTAAATAATTGTAAACCTAACAAAATTCTAAATGTAAATGTTGTTATGTAATATTTTTTACTAAATCAGAAAATACAAGTTGTACACTTAATGCATTCAATGTGTACATCAGCATAAGGAAACAAAATGTTATGGTAACCATTAAAATATTAGGGAATGTACAATTACACCAAATTTGCTGCAAGAAAGTTTACCATTGATATGTATTTTTATAAATTTATTATGGCCATGTAATCATAGAGCTTAGGATTCCCATGTGAGTTACTGTTACTAGCTGCATGCTATGGTGTCTGATACTTTGGGACGTCATGGATTGTAGCTCACCATTTTCCTCTGTCCATGGGATTCTCCAGGCAAGAATGCTGGAGTGGGTTACCATTTCCTCCTCCAAGGGATCTTCTTGACCCAGGGACTAAGCCATCTGGGAAGCCCCCAGAGGTAAAGAATCTGCTTACTGATGCAAGAGATGCAAGAGATACAAGAGATACAGGTTCAATCCTTGGGTCAGGAAGATATCCTGGGGGGAAAAAATGGCAATCCACTCCAGTATTCTTAACTGGAAAATCCCATGAAAAAGAAACCTGGCAGACTACAGTTCATGGGGTTGCAAAGAGTCAGACAAAACTGGGAAAAGGCACATAGCCATAGAGCTTGACATTTTATTAATAGAAATTTCCAAAACTTATTTAAAGAAAGCAGATTTTGAAATAACATAATAATTATAGAAAATATATAATTATCAAAAAGTTCCTATTAAATACAATATAACAATTCTAGTAATTTTTATATAAGACAAATTTCTATATTATTTCGGTTCAGTTCAGTTCAGTCATTCAGTCTTGTCCAACTCTTTGCGACCCCATGAATGGCAGCATGCCAGGCCTCCTTGTCCATCACCAACTCCCGGAGATCACTCAAACTCACATCCATCGAGTCGAGTCAGGGATGCTATCCACTCATCTCATCCTCTAGTGTCCCCTTTTCCTCATGCCCACAATCCCTCCCAGCATCAGAGTCTTTTCCAATGAGTCAACTCTTTGCATCAGGTGGCCAAACTATTGTAGTTTCAGCTTTAGCATCATTCCTTCAAAAGAACACCCAGGACTGACCTCCTTTAGAATGGACTGGTTGGATCTCCTTGCAGGCCAAGGGACTCTCAAGAGTCTTCTCCAACACTACAGTTCAAAGCATCAATTCTTCAGCACTCAGCTTTCTGCACAGTCCAACTCTCACATCCATACATGACTAATGGAAAAACCATAGCCTTGACTAGACAGAAGACTCAGCAGTGGCCACAGGACTGGAAAAGGTCAGTTTTCATTCCAATCCTAAAGAAAGGCAATGTCAAAGAATGCTCAAACTACAGCACAATTGCACTCATCTCACACACTAGTAAAGTAATGCTCAAAATTCTCCAAGCCAGGGTTCAGCAATATGTGAAACGTGAACTTCCAGATGTTCAAGCTGGTTTTACAAAAGGCAGAGGAACCAGAGGTCAAATTGCCAACATCTGCTGGATCATGGAAAAAGCAAGAGAATTCCAGAAAAACATCTATTTCTGCTTTATTGAATATGCAAAGCCTTTGACTGTGTGGATCACAATAAACTGTGGAAAATTCTGAAAGAGATGGGAATACCAGACCACCTGATCTGCCTCTTGAGAAACCTATATGCAGGTCAGGAAGCAACAGTTAGAACTGGACGTGGAACAAGAGACTGGTTCTAAATAGGAAAAGGAGTACGTCAAGGCTATATATTGTCACTCTACTTATTTAACTTCTATGCAGAGTACATCATGAGAAACGCTGGACTGGAAGAAGCACAAGCTGGAATCAAGATTGCCAGGAGAAATATCAATAACCTCAGATATGCAGATGACACCACCCTCAGGGCAGAAAGTGAAGAGGAACTAAAAAGCCTCTTGATGAAAGTGAAAGAGGAGAGTGAAAAAGTTGGCTTAAAGCTCAACATTCAGTAAACGAAGATCACAGCATCTGTCCCCATCACTTCATGGGAAATAGATGGGGAAACAGTGGACACAGGGTCAGACTTTATTTTTCTGGACTCCAAAATCACTGCAGAAGGTAACTGCAGCCATAAAATTAAAAGACGCTTACTCCTTGGAAGAAAAGTTATGACCAACCTAAAATAGCATATTGAAAAGCAGAGACATTACTTTGCCAACAAAGGTCCCTCTAGTCAAGGCTATGGTTTTTCCAGTAGTCATGTATGGATGTGAGAGTTGGATTATAAAGAAACCTGAGTGCCAAAGAATTGATGCTTTTGAACTGTGGTGTTGGAGAAAACTCTTGAGAGTCCCTTGGACTGCAAGGAGATCCAACCAGTCTATTCTGAAGCAGATCAACCCCGGGATTTCTTTGGAAGGAATGATGCTAAAGCTGAAACTCCAGTACTTTGACCACCTCATGAGAAGAGTTAACTCATTGGAAAAGATTCTGATGCTGGGAGGGATTGGGTGCAGGAGGAGAAGGGGACGACAGACGATGAGATGGTTGGATGGCATCACCGACTTGATGGATGTGAGTTTGAGTGAACTCCGGAAGTTGGTGATGGACAGGGAGGCCTGGCGTGTCGCAATTCATGGGGTCTCAAAGAGTCAGACACGACTGAGAGACTGATCTGAACTGATAACATATAGTACTATTCTAGTATATTCTATATTGGCAAATCTTTTAAAATGTTTCCTTAATTTTTTCCAATTCCAAAAGTAATACATGTCATAACAACTAAAATAACCTAAGAATAAAATTCTAATGACTCGTATCCCAAGGACTGTTAAGAAAATGATATTCTAAGAACAAGTAAGTGTTATTCCCATGACATAAAAAGTTTTAATATTAAAAATTAGTGTCCATGAAGGTCTTCATTATCTTAGAATAATAGGAATTTATCTTTAAGTTAATTCAGTTAAAATAAACTGTATTTTCACAGTAGGTAGTTTCAAAAAAAAATTTTTTTAAGGTATTGGTACTTTTGGAGAAGCCAATGACACCCTACTCCAGTACTCTTGCCTGGAAAATCCCATGGATGGAGGAGACTTCCAGGCTCCATGGGGTCACTGAGGGCTGGACATGACTGAGAGACTTCACTTTCACTTTTCACTTTCATGCATTGGAGAAGGAAATGGCAACCCACTCCAGTGTTCCTGCCTGGAGAATCCCAGGGACGGTGGAGCCTGGTGGGCTGCCGTCTATGGGGTCACACAAAGTAAGACACGACTGAAGCGACTTAGCTTATTGGTACTTTATCTAAAACAGAAATAAATTTATGCAATGTGTTTATTCATATCTAACAAAATATAGCTTGGAATTGAAATATGAGCTAATTTTCAGTCTAAAATAAAAATAAATTAAATGTAAAGAATTTTTTAAAGTATTTCTCCAATAATATTATATGAAAACATTTTCCTAATTATCCTAGAAAACTCCTTCTGGCAAAATTTCTGGAGAACTTCATTTAGTTTTCAAGGAATTTTTGATTCCCTTAGAGTCAAAGCATTTTCTTTCAAATGCATTAATGTCATTAACCTTTTTGATGTTTTCTTCCTTACAGACTGTACTGGCTTAAATCTCTCAGAACCTCGTGTGTTATTGGATTTCAGCGTGACTTTAGGAGTTCCTCAACTTTTTTCTTTCAATTTCATGAAATAATATATATTTTCTAATATTTACTATTTTGTTCTACAATTCATTTGAGTTGTGTAATAGTGTATAAAATCAATATAACACATAAAATTAATATTATTGCAATGAGATAAGTTTAAAGAAAGGGGCTAAATTTTTAGATGTTCAATTATTAGTGAATATTTTTGGATACTGATGACATTTATGCCCTTATGTAATCTTAAGAGCTCAGGGAACTTAATAAATAATGTACCAGTGAGACCATGTATTTTCCCCTTCCTCCTACCTCATGTACATCATAAATCTTTATTTCATCATATGAAAGGAGGGGAATGTGATATGTATCTCAAAAGTTTCAAATAAAAGAATTCAGAAAAAAAAATCTCATTATGAAAAAAAATCCAAAGCACTAAATAAATAATTCTTCAGCAAGAGCTTTTAAAATCTTAATACTTGTTTGGCTAAAGGGGAAGCACAAAGCATTATCATCAAAAAATTGGTCTAAGATAAAGTTGATTTCTAGCACCACGGCTATTTAACATAGTTTTGGAAGTTCTGATCAAATCAATAAGACAGGAGAAATGAATGAGGCAAATTTCTTGGAAATGGATAAAATTATTAATGTTTAAAATGAAATAATTGCATAATTAGAAAAACTAAGAGGATAAACTAAAATAGTACTGAAACAACAGGAAAATTCCTCTTCTGTTAAGCAGCAAAAATCAGGTAAAAAATTACTGAGGAGTTATTCTAATCATAGTAGCAGAAACATACAGAAAATATTTAGCCAAATACTTAGCCAATGATAAACAGAATCTACATGAAGAAAGGTATACATTTTTCAGTTCAGTTCAGTTCAGTCACTCAGTCGTGTCTGACTCTTTGCGACCCCATGAGCCGCAGCACACCAGTCCTCCCTATCCATCACCAGCTCCCAGAGTCCATCCAAACTCGTGTCCATTGAGTCAATGATGCCATGCAACCATCTCATCTTCTGTCATCCCTTTCTCCTCCTGCCCCCAATCTTTCCCAGCATCAGGGTCTTTTCAAATGAATCAGCTCTCAGCTCTTTGCAACAGGTGGCCAAAGTTTTGGAGTTTTAGCTTTAGCATCAGTCTTTCCCATGAACACCCAGGACTGATCTCCTTTAGGATGGACTGGTTGGATCTCCTTGCAGTCCAAGGGACTCTTAAGAGTCTTCTCCAACATCACAGTTCAAAAGCATCAACTCTTTGGCACTCAGCTTTCTTTATAGTCCAACTCTCACATCCATACATGACCACTGGAAAAACCATAGCCTTAACTAGACGGACCTTTGTTGGCAAAGTAATGTCTCTGCTTTTTAATATGCTGTCTAGGTTGGTCATAACTTTTCTTCCAAGGAGTAAGTGTCTTTTAATTTCATGGCTGCAATCATCATCTTCAGTGATTTTGGAGCCCCAGATATAAAGTCAGCCACTATTTCCAGTTTCCCCATCTATTTGCCATGAAGTGATGGGACTGGATGCCATACAACTTTACTGAAGAACATAAAGAAGACAAATAAATGTAGAAATAAATACGTTACTGGAAGGAAAGATTGATATTGTCAAGATGTTATTTGCTGCTCAGACTCTGCGACCCCGTAGACGGCAGCCCACCAGGCTCCGCCGTCCCTGTCATTCTCCAGGCAAGAACACTGGAGTAGGTTGCCATTTCCTTCTCCAATGCGTGAAAGTGATTTGCCTTCATATAATTTATACAAGTAATGCAATCATAATCCCTTCAGGAGAAACCTCATAATTCTAATTTTCATCTGGAATAATATACTGACAAAATCAGCCATGAAGAAGAAATGAGAAAACAAGTAGTGAAGGAAACTTGCATTATCAGAAATAAAAATATAATATTACCATAATGAGACATACAAAGGTATTTGCTCAGGAAATGACACATCACTGAAACAGAATGGGAACTCTAGAAAAAAAGATGTTTACACACACTCACAGTATAACGAGATATCATATAAATTATAATGGAGACACATAAAATCAGTAAGAAAGTAATTAATTAGCAAATGATCCTGGAACACTTTTAATTGGAAAGCTATTATTATTAGAATCAGAGCTACTCAACAAGTAAATAAAAATTGGATCTGTTTTTGGAAACTGGGACAATAGGTACCTCCAGGTACCTATTTTTTGAAAGTCATTCAGGGCTAAAATTGTACAAAAGCAGGTATGAATGCAAAAAATGATTAAAAAATGAACTGGGAGAAACTTTGAGGAATTAATATGCTTATGGACAGAAAAGGAAAGAGCCTGTGAAGAATGTAGAAAGCAAGCAGTAGCAAGAAAGAAGCATTATAAGAAATTTTATTTAGAAATAATTGCACCTCAGTAAACCTCATTGGCTATGATTCCTCCACTGTACAAGGTTGTGCATGCATGCTCAGTTGCTCAGTTGTGTCCAACTTTTTGCCTCATATGGACTGTAGCCCATCAGGCTCCTCTGTCTATGGAATTTTCCAGGCAAGAGAACTGTAGTGGGTAGCCACTTGCTACTTCAGGGGATTTTCCCGATCCAGGAATCGAACCCAAATCTCCTGTGTCTTCTGCATTGGGAGGCAGATTCTTTACCACTCAGTCGCCCAGGAAGCCTGCATACTACTGTCAGAAACTTTAAATACATTAAGGAGCTTGAAGAAAACAGTGGATCTGACAATAAATTAGTCATTGGTCTTTTGTGAGAGAGCAAAAATTTACAAGTAAAGGATAAAGTAGTAAAGAATTGAATTCAAAGGCAGATTTTGTATTTAAATTATTTGGCTTTGAAACAGAGTCAGGTGACAAAAGTATGTTTATAGACCAACATGATAGGCACTTCCAAGTTTTTTAATCTTTATTTTTGCATTTAACCTTTTAACACATCTTTGGTGTGGGGAGGTGGATTTTTACTGACATGCTTTACATGGCACAGGTCATTTATTTTGTTTATACTGTTCTATGAACACTGGTATAACCAGCACCACCATCAAGATTATAGGATATTTTCATCACCCTCAAAATTTCCATCTCTTTGCAGTAAGTCCTCACCCTACCCTGAATCCCTGGCACTCACTGATTTGTTTTCAGGCCCTACAGCTTTGCCTTTTCTAGAGTGTAATATAAACAAATAGTATACAGCTTCTTGAGTCTGACTTAGCATAATACTATTGAGATTCACCCATGCTATGCATGTACCTTCTTTATTGCTGAGTAATAGTCTATTTTACAGTTCTGACATGATTTCATTGCCACCAAAGTAATCCTTACAACTAACTATCGAGGAAAATGCCATTATTTCCATTTTATTGGAAAGAAAACTCTGGATTGATGATGCCAATCAGCTTCCTGAAATCCAGGGTAATAAGAGCTAGACCTTGAATTTACCCAGGCCTGTCTAAATTCAAGACACAGGGACAGCCCACACCTTAGAGACTTAAAAAAAAAAAAAAAAAAAAAAGGCAGTGGGGGGAATGATAGCAGGTCCAGAAGATGGAGCACATGATTTTTTAAAATTTTATTGAAATGCATCTTTCACTGAAAATAAAATGTTTCTGATAAAACAAACTTGTGCTTTTTCAAGTTTCATATCTCCGCTATCTCCTTTTGTCTATTTCAATATTTTCAAAGGTACTGTAAGAATTGGGGGGTGTTCAGTCCACTTTGCACCCCTGGAACACTTTAAAGAGCTTCAAGCAAATTGAACTTCTGTTTTGGATCCGTTCCTGGGGGACATTTGCCACAGCCACATGCTTCCATCAAATGTACAGTACATGATCAGAAGGATTCCTGCTATAGATAGAAAAAGGACAAACTGCATTTGAATCTGTTCATTTCTAAATTTAACAGTTCATTTTTGTGTTTATGTAGAGCAGCATCAAAGCTCTGCTTTGCCAATACTAGATTTTATTTAATTTTTAGATTTATACTAATTCATCCATTGCTTGACTTCTGAATATCTCATCTCCTCACGGGAATAATTTTGTGCAAATTTAGAAAACAAGTTGATCAGAATTCCCACTGTCTTTGGTCCCACCACAAATACCCCCTCCTTTTTTTTACAAATAATACGGGCACCCTGCAAGGGCCACCACCAGGGAATGTGTTTCACATCACAACACAGATGGCTTGTTTACACCATTTCCCCTGCTCAGGGAAATTTTTAGGGATGAAATCAAATTTTACTTTCTGTGGCGTGATGTGTCTTATAATCTCATTCTAGTCAAAACCTGGTTTTGCCCTTGAAGTACAGTAGGAAGCTATTCTGCTTTCATTTCTTTCAACATATAAAGATACACAGGAAGTGGAAAAAGTTGCCCACTCTCAACTGCTTGCCAACTTTTAAAGAATTCTTTCAGTAATCATTCTAAAACTCAGCACTCACCTTAATGCTCACAAAGTGACACCTAAACCATCCCTCTTGAATTTGGAGCATTTAACTCATTGGGGACTAGTTGGAGAAGGCAATGGCACCCCACTCCAGTACACTTGCCTGGAAAATCCCATGGATGGAGGAGCCTGGTAGGCTGCAGTCCATGGGGTCGCGAAGAGTCAGACACGACTGAGCAACTTCACTTTGACTTTAAAAGTGACACCTAAACCATCCCTCTTGAATTTGGAGCATTTAACTCATTGGGGACTAGTTGGAGAAGGCAATGGCACCCCACTCCAGTACACTCGCCTGGAAAATCCCATGGATGGAGGAGCCTGGTAGGCTGCAGTCCATGGGGTCGCGAAGAGTCAGACACGACTGAGCAACTTCACTTTGACTTTTTATTATCATGCATTGGAGAAGGAAATGGCAACCTACTCAGTGTTCTTGCCTGGAGAATCCCAGGGACGGGGGAGCCTGGTGGGCTGCAGTCTATGGGGTCACACAGAGTCGGACATGACTGAAGTGACTTAGCAGCAGCAGCAGCAGCAACTCATTAATATAGGAGGGTTTCAGATCAGCCTTTTAAACTTTTATGTATTTATTTAATTTGGCCTTGTGGCATGTGGGATCTTAGTTCCCCAACCAGGGACTGAACTCAAGCCCCCTGCACTGGAAGCTCAGAGTCTTAACCCCTGGACTGCCAGGGAAGTCAGGTCAACCCTTTTAAAGGTGAAGCCTTCCTGATAAAAGCTAGAACAGTTCCCAGCCTTTATTATAACTTAGAATCAGTTGAGAAGCTTTTACAATATAGTGATGCCTGGACCCCAGCACCACAATTTTCCACATAATCTTTTAATCATATAAAATCTGAGCATCAGAATTTATAAAGTTTCCTCAGGAGATTTTAATGAGTAGCCCAGATTAAATACTTTAAAAAAAACTAATCTAGAATCTCTAATAAAACATTCAGTAAGATGCCAGTATAGAAATGTAAAAAAATAAAATAAAATAAAATAAAGAAAGCTAAGCAAAAAAATAAAAAAATAAAAAATAAAATAAAATAAAATATTCTTAGATAGTTAAGTAATTAAAGCAAAAAAAAAAAAANAGATTTTAATGAGTAGCCCAGATTAAATACTTTAAAAAAAACTAATCTAGAATCTCTAATAAAACATTCAGTAAGATGCCAGTATAGAAATGTAAAAAAATAAAATAAAATAAAATAAAGAAAGCTAAGCAAAAAAATAAAAAAATAAAAAATAAAATAAAATAAAATATTCTTAGATAGTTAAGTAATTAAAGCAAAAAAAAAAAAAGAAATGTATTTGCTTTTTTCTCACCATCCTTACAAAATATATGCTTGCCATTTAAGGTTACAGGAGTTCATGGATGTGGGATGGTTTCCATAGTGATGAATATTTATGGAGAAAGTGGCAGCTCTCCTATAGTATATCCAACAGGTTGATGAGCATGCTTCTTAACCTTCTGTAGGAATATGATTTGTATCTAGTGCCTGGAGCAGTTTTTGTTCAAGTGTCTTACCCTGAAGGGTGTTCAGGAAGCTCTGTTCCTCAAGTTAATGCGAGGTCCATTCTCTGATGCTGAAGGGCCCACCAAGAAAATTATATTCCTTTTAGAAATTCTAAGCCCAAGTGTCTCAGCCTTAGCACTACTTACATCTAGGCCAGATGATTCTTTGACATGGGGCTGTCCTATGCATGTAGGATCCTTTTTTAAATTTGTTTTATTGGGATAAAAGTCACATACACATAATATAAAACATACTATTTTAACCATATTTAACTGTGCAGCTAGCTCAGTGGCACTAAGTACGTTCACATTGCTGTGCAATTATCACCATCATCTATCTCCTAAATTTTTTACCTTCCTAAAACTGAAAATCTTTAAAAGCATCCTTGGCCCCTACTGATTAGATGACAGTTTTTCGGTGTGTAAATAGAAATATCTCCAGACATTACTAAATATCTTCTGTAGAGTCACAATTGCCCCAAGTTAAGAAACACTTAAATATAATTTTATATCTAGATAGAAATATTTAAGCAGGATCATCATTATTGGAGCATTGTGGTACGCCCACATTTTTGTGATGCTCATTTTTCCATTAAATATAAGTTCTCAAAACCATGACAAAATGTTTTTTTCAAATTGGGATATACACTGTTTCATCAATATTATTATGAACTTTTTAAACAACTATCATGAAGGGGTCTCTGCTCTTAGTGTTAGCAGTCTTGGTTTCTGCTCTTAGCTCTAGTATTAGGTAGTATGGGGTACAGAAAATGGAAGAAAAAAATAATAGCATCACTAAGTGGTATTGCTAATGTTAGGCACCCCTTTCCAAATGCTCTGACCCTTTAGCATCCTGGAATTATTTGCAAGTAGACAGGACTAAACTTGACAGATTCATAGGGAATTCAATTGAGTCTATTCTTTTTCTTTTCTATCATATCACTTCAGACTTTTACAACCTTTGTTCTAAGAATTTGGATAACCTTGTAAGAAAGATATAAGAAATTAATTTGTCACTAACATTTTATCTTTTTCTTGGAGATCATCTACCTTGTGAACTCTTGACATTTTGCAAGATTCTACCAAAAAGTAGTTATGAATAATAACTTGACTGGAGAATTGGGTCCCAGTGGTATTACTTTGGCTCTTACATTTTTTGCCACTAAAACTCAATCAATATGACAATAGTTGAAATTACATTCCTCTTACATCAACGAGGAAAATGGTAAGGCAAAACAATCTAAACAAATGGATTTAATAAAGAAAAAACACTGAAAAAACTTGAAGACAATGGGGAAGATATAGGAATGAGAGTTTCCACGTGGACAACTGGAGGTTAGGTCAAGAGTTTCAAACATTTTCCAATTCTAAGTGAAGATCCCATTAATAAGTAATTTTGTCTATATGCTAAGTAAAAGGCGTATCCCATAGTTTGTACTAGAGTTCAGTGGAGACTATCATGAAAGGTAAAGGAGATGTCACAGAAGATCCAGGAATAATCCTGGATTTTGTAGGAAAATTAAATTTTATACAAGTATAGAGAGATGAGAAAAGTGAAATTCGCTCAGTCGTATCCAACTTTTTGTGACCTCATGGACTGTAGCCCACCAGGCTCCTCTGTCCATGGAATTCTCCAGGCCAGAATATTGGAGTGGGTAGCCATGCCCTCTCCAAGGGATCTTCCCAACCCAAGGATTGAACCCAGGTCTCTTGCATTTCAGGAGGAATCTTTACTGTCTGAGCCACCAGGGAAGCCCAGAGAGATGAAAAAGACAGTCAAACAGTAACAGCAGAGAGGATAATGTCAAAGGAGAAGGAGGAAAGGACCAAGAGAGAACGGAAGAGGAAGGAGAGAGAAAGAATGTGGGTAAATCAATGTTTTAGAGTAATTTTCTGAAATTTTGAATATGTATAGATCATATTAGTTGGGAAGAGAACTTCTGGGTTAAACCAAGTTTAAAACTTAGAAGGAGGCAAATGAAAAATAACAGTAGAGGGACAGTATTGGAAGTTTGTAAGTACATGGGTTAAAAATAGCAAGTGTTTCTGCATCATGGAAAGAGGCTAGGGATTCTAGGCATGTGTGTTTTATTTATATGTGTGTGTGACCACAGAAGACTCTATTGTTTTTATTTGGATGAGATAATTTCAGGATATGTGATGTGATTCATTCTCTTCCATATAGTTAGTAAGATCATATTAGTTGGGAAGAGAACTTCTGGGTTAAACCAAGTTTAAAACTATAGAAGGAGGCAAATGAAAAATAACAGTAGAGGGACAGTATTGAAAGTTTGTAAGTACATGGGTCAAAAATAGCAAGTGTTTCTGCATCATGGAAAGAGGCTAGGGATTCTAGGCATGTGTGTTTTGTTTGTATGTGTGTGTGACCACAGAAGACTCTATTGTTTTTATTTGGATGAGATAATTTCAGGATATGTGATGTGATTCATTCTCTTCCATATAGTTAGTAGGAACGTTGCTGGGGCTTCGGGATTCCATTCAACAACACAACAATAAAGAACCTCTGACACACACATGCACCACAGAACTGGCCTGATTTTGCAAGCCTTAAGACATCTAAGAAGCATCCATGATTGCCTGATAGCATGGAGAATTCTCTTTAAATCTTGTATCAAAACAAGATAATACAATAAAAAAATACAAATACAAATTACACATGCTATTCATTTCTAGATATGTATATGGAAGTAAGTATGGAAATAGACCCACACACACATATGTATATTCTAGGTTCATATACTAGAATGTAATGCAACATTGCTATTTCAGAATATTTGAATTATGAGTGATGGGCATATTTTAATTTTCCTCTTTATATATATGCATTTCTCAACATTTATCACTATTTAATTAGAAAGAATATATCATTATTAATTGACATTTATGAACACTTCATCTGATCTATGCACTGTGCTAAATACTTTATATAGCCTATCTCATTAAATTCTAAGATCTTGTGGAAGATCTTACATTATCCTCAGAGTGCAGAGGAGGAAACTGAGATAGGAAAGGTTGAAAACAGTCAGGTTCTACAGTTTATACGTGGAAAAACTAAGACTGAACCCCAGTCATTGTAACTCAAGAGCCTGCACTTTTCCCTGTAGAGTGCGCTGATACCCTCAATAAAAATTAGAGGATGGAAATTTGAGAATGTATGGTTAAACCTCATAAGTATATAAATTCCTCTAAAAACTCTCATAATTCTCTCCATTTCTCTCAATGTATGCCAAACTTTACTTTTTTTTAATTCAATGGGAATTTTATCTATGGGTGTGTGTGTGTTTCTGTTTTGTAAGTGGCTCTTGCACCATTCTTGAGACACCTACATCCAAGGCAGAGTTCACAAGATGCTGTCTCTTTCTATAAATCAACTGAAATATACGTTTTAACAGCTTATTTTATTTACAGACTACAAAGACAAGGTTAAGAAACTCTTTTATATGGAGTAACTACATACTCTTGAAGAAATCAGTTATATATTAGTCTAAATCTTACTTTTTATGAATTTCAGGAACAGCATGTAACTAAGTCAAACTAATAATAAAGCTAAAGCTATATATTTCCTTTAAGACATCATATTTTAAGCAAAAGTACACTATTTTTCATTTTACAAAAATAACCTGAATGTTTTCCATTTCATTTCCAGTGTTTCCTCAAAGTTAAATATGACTCATATTTTACATGCAGTAAGATTTCTGGGAGAGTCTTTATTTAAACAATTAAAACATGGTGGTACAAGAATTGTAAAAGATGTGAGATTGGTGTTTTTATAGCCTATGGTATCTAAAAGGGTATTTAAAGGATACAAGATCAAATTCCTTCTTCTATAAAATTACTATTTAGGTAATGTTAATCAGAATCAAAACAACAAACTTTCAACTATTGATTTTTTTTAAGAAAAAAGCACACCATTTGAACAGTGAGAGAAGACTCTAGAATAATTCATTACCCTTCTGAAATTCTTGCCTTGCCTATTCCAGCCAAACACTTTATTATAGAGAAAAGAAGATTTTCCTTCCTCTCTCCACCTTCTCTCCATCCCCTTGCAGAATAGTCAATTTAAATGAAAAGAAAATTAAAAACAACTATGGTGCCAGGAAGACTGTGTTGAACATAGTTCCAAGTAGTTACAGAAGCAACATGTTCTAATAATTTCTATTTGAATTCTTTATTACATATCACAGGGGTATAATAAAAACTTTGAGGATCACAAGCTAGCTGCTAGATCATTTGACCAACATAATTGAAGCTAAAATTCAATGAAATTTAAGACTACAGTCTTTAAGACAACTCAGCCCTTCATATCTGTAATCTTTAGCTACAGAATAAAGAAAATTTTTTGAATTTTTTGTGCACATGATACACACTCAAAGGTATAGTTATTTTGATATCAAGCAGATCTAAAATCAGTATATACATATATATGTATGTAAATTTGCAGAAAATCTGAAAACTTAAAATTGTTTACAATTTAACATGTGTATCAACTTTGAAACAAAGCATTCTATAGATTTTTAAAATCCTTTTTTCCAAAATGATATGTCTCTCATTGATATTGTACACAAAAACGTAGATTTCAGAACATGCTGCAAATTAAAGGGTATGTAGATTTTAATATTCTTAGTATGATGAAAAGGTTAGCTCTGTTAATTTTCAAGTGTAGAATATGTTATCTACTATGGCTTGTTTGATTTTAGCTGACAAACAGAAAACAGATTCAACTTTTGGCTTAGCGTAGATTATATTAATGGACAAGAACGTCTGTTGTCATTTTCCATATTTAGATAAATGACACTCATTGCCCCATTGGGACTGCAACATATTCTTCTTGATTGCTGTTTAATTTCTCATAAAACTTGGAACAATTTTGTCATTCAATGAAAGTTTTTAACCCAAAATACCACTAACTGAAGGCTTTTCCAACACTTTTAAAACTTTTCACTTTGAGAGACAAAGGTAAAACTTAATAAGTGTTTAGTGCAGTGGTATTTATACATTTTTCACTGTAGCTCACAATAAGATGTATATATTTNTCATTCAATGAAAGTTTTTAACCCAAAATACCACTAACTGAAGGCTTTTCCAACACTTTTAAAACTTTTAACTTTGAGAGATAAAGGTAAAACTTAATGTGTTTAGTGCAGTGGTATTTATACATTTTTCACTGTAGCTCACAATAAGATGTATATATTTTCTTCTGTGTTTCAGTACAAACATATGTTTGTGTGTATGTCAGGACAACATATATCCTCAAAGTAAACTTTTGAAAAATACCAATAACCCTCACTCACTGCAATTCAATCTAATAGTTTCAGGTTTACAATGTTCTGTATTACTGTATTGTGTTTCATTAAAAAAAATTATTTATGACCTATTTGATTGATTTTAAGACCCATAGTGGGTTGCCACTATTATTTTTAAAATATCAACTTCTCTTTTTAAATAGCTAGTTTTAACAATGATCAGAGATGATTTCTATTAGTTGTAAAACTTTGGGGAAACTTAAATCCATACTAACCAAAAATACCTTCATAATTGATTCAGGCTTTACTTTTTATCTTTGGCCTACTACCATTGACTGAGACAAACAATGCATATATTTTTTGCTGATAATTAAGGTATAATTTTATATATGAAAATTTATAGATATATTTATTTAGGAAATGCTGCTGCTAAGTCTCTTCTGTCGTGTCCGATTCTGTGCAAGCCCATCGACGGCAGCCCGCCAGGCTCCCCCATCTCTGGGATTCTCCAGGCAAGAACACTGGAGTGGGTTGTCATTTCCTTCTCCAATGCATGAAAGTGAAAAGTGAAAGTGAAGTCGCTCAGTCGTATCCGACTCAGAAATGCTGCTGCTAAGTCTCTTCTGTCGTGTCCGATTCTGTGCAAGCCCATCGACGGCAGCCCGCCAGGCTCCCCCATCTCTGGGATTCTCCAGGCAAGAACACTGGAGTGGGTTGTCATTTCCTTCTCCAATGCATGAAAGTGAAAAGTGAAAGTGAAGTCGCTCAGTCGTATCCGACTCAGCGAAACCATGGACTGCAGCCTACCAGGCTCCTCCATCCATGGGATTTTCCAGGCAAGAGTACTGGAGTGGGTGCCATTGCCTTCTCCGATTTAGGAAATAGATGCTTTTAAATATTTATATATTTATCTATGCATTTATTCAGGGAAACAGAAATAAAATGGCCTTTAGAAATTTAGCTTCTTTGTTCATGACAACATATTAATCTATATTTATCCAAATCAAACAAACATTCATGTTTGAATCTTTTACATGTATGGAAATGTCATTCTACAAATCAGATCCTGATTCATGATTTCATGACTCAACCAGTGGGTCTAGATGACAGTTTTTCTATTCTCTTGTCTCTATATATTTATAGACACTTTGCTTGAGTAAAAAATTGAACAGGATACTTTAATTGGAGATTTTCCTTTACTGATGAAATATACTGTATTCTTTGAGTTGGAAGTTATTCAATGTTTTCTTGTAAAAGTATGCTACTATCAATTGTAAGGACATGTTTAAAAACACTTCCCTGGTGGCTCAGACAGTAAAGATTCCTCCAGGAACTTAGGAGACCTGGGTTCAATCCCTGGGTCAGGAAGATCCCCTGGAGAAATGAATGGCACCCACTCCAGTATTCTTGCCTGGAGAATCCCATGGACAGAAAAGCCTGGTGGGCTATAGCCATGCATGGGGTCACAAAGAGTCAGACAGACTGAGTGACTAACACACACATTAAACACAAACATCCCTTCCCAACCCAGGGATTGAATCCTGGTCTTCTTAATTGCAAGCAGATTCTTTACCATTTGAACTACAGGGAAGTCCTCTTTAAACACAAACAACAAATCTCTAAATAAATTGTTTTCTAGTAATCCTTAAGGGCTTCCCAGGTGGCTCAGTGGTAAATAACTTGTCTGCCAATGCAGGAGATGCAGGAGACGCGGGTTTGATTCCTGGGTCAGGAAGATCCCCTGGAGGAGGGCATGGTGACCCACTTCAGTATTCTTTCTGGAAGAATCGCATGGACAGAGGAGCCTGGTGGGCTACAGTCCATGGAGTCGCGAAAGACATGAGTGAAGCTACTTAGCATGCACATACGCACAATCCCTAAACCCATTAAAAAAATAATAAATGCATACCTGTGATAATAGTATTTCTTAATGGAAATGGGGAGGTAGGAGAAAGAGAAGGCATGAGAAGAGAGAATAAGAAAAGAGTAGAATACTCCCAGCAGCTTGAATTTAATTTATAGTGGTATAAGATTGTTGGAGAGCTTGTTAAAGGGAATTAATTACTGGTTCTTGATTGGTGAGCCCTGGTTCTTACCAAAGACAGCAAAAAATCTTTTATTAAGCAAATGTAAGCCCCTGAAAATGAAATGAGTTCAAAACAGCTCCCTACTCATTGTGCATAACCAGATGGTGTAGCTGAGAAGTAGTTGCTCTTGGTTACTATAGACAATCCCATTTTAATCAGTAAACTTAAGCCAGAGATGGACTCAAATAATCTTGTACTTTGCCTATGTGTTGATGTCTGAACTGTGTCAAAATTTTAATATGGATATGTGAACTTAAAAAATGATGAAATATAAACCATGTTCTTAGATATTACCCCTACCTAAGATCTATAGTCTTTTCAGACTCTATTTACAATTTTTAATAAAACATATTCCTAATCCAGTTTAAATCCTCACAGCAATAAAATTTCAAATTATCCCTGATTAGGTAAGAATGTTGAGAACAAAGTACTAATTTAATGTCATGCTTCTCAATAGCCATCATAATTCATGTTCACTGTTTTCACTATTAATTATTAATGTGAATGGATCCAATTTCATAAAAGTATATAGACAACAAGTTTAAAACCAGAGACAAAGCCTATGTCATTGACAGAATTTTGAGAAATACTTTCTTAAAGCCAAATACCTTACACTCTAATTGTAAAATAAAAACCAAAATAACTGGACTTTACTGCTTCCAAATGTTCTTGAGGAACACATTAGCCAGTACTTACTTTTATGCCATCAAACCTTAGCCCTTTGTTATTTGGCTATGAAGATCTCACAATCATAAATCAAGAAATTTTTGAGAGAGGAAAAGAGCCAGTCCCCAAACCACTGTGAATATTAACAGCAAGGACTTTGGGGGAAAAACATAGCCAGATCCAAAGCTACTGGTTTTCATTTAGAAGACAAGTCTATTTCATAGAACTTCATCTTTCAAGTAAGATCCCAGCAGGATACATCCACTTATAACTGTGGCAATTAACAGTTTCTATTTCCTATTTGAAAATTGTGAGGAATATGGTTATGATCCCAATGATTATTTATTCAGGTTATTTCTGCCATATTCTTAGGTCTCTCAATTGTTTCCACAGTATGCTGTGTTCTTTGCAAAGGGAAAACCAAAATTACTTTATTAAGTGACCCTTGAAACTTTCCCTAAATCCCCATTTGGTTTGGATTTCCCTTAATCTATTCTAGGATGATAACATAGCAGAGGAAAGCATACGGTCTTAATAGATATTCAGACCAGATGCTAGTTGTCTAATACATATCCTATTCCTGAATGGCTGAGCGGAGGAGCCCATAAGAGAAGATGGAGAAGTCGTTAAGTAGAGACCTTGGGCATTCCACTATTCTCACCAGTTCACAAAAGTTAAGAGTTCCAGACTGCAGTATCTCCGGATGTGTCACTTTGAATTTCTGGTCAATGTTAACAGCATTAAATGTGCTGCATGCATACATGGAGTGGGGAGGGGGAAAGACACACCTGAGTTCAACTCCCAGGCACACACTGAAAATAGGAGGGCTGAGGACAGGATTTACTGTTTATCTATGCCTCTGCAGTCTGCAGCCAGGAATACAAACACCTGCTCTAGAAGTTAAGTTTTCCTTCCTTCCACATTCCGAATTAGGGCATATCCCAAGGATTATAGCTCTTAATCATTGTCTCAGTTCCTAGAACCTAACACAGAGCTTGGTACACACTAGGAGCACAACAGATATTAACTGAATAAATAAATAAATGTGAATTCATGCTGGCATATTTGAAGACCAGTGCTCTGAAGGAAATTAGACAGCTTGAGTTTGAGCAAAGTCAGTGCAATTAAAATGTAGCCAAATACCTTACACTCTAATTGTAAAATAAAAACCAAAATAACTGGACTTTACTGCTTCCAAATGTTCTTGAGGAACACATTAGCCAGTGCTTACTTTTATGCCATCAAACCTTAGCCCTTTGTTATTTGGCTATGAAGATCTCACAATCATAAATCAAGAAATTTTTGAGAGAGGAAAAGAGCCAGTCCCCAAACCACTGTGAATATTAACAGCAAGGACTTTGGGGGAAAAACATAGCCAGATCCAAAGCTACTGGTTTTCATTTAGAAGACAAGTCTATTTCATAGAACTTCATCTTTCAAGTAAGATCCCAGCAGGATACATCCACTTATAACTGTGGCAATTAACAGTTTCTATTTCCTATTTGAAAATTGTGAGGAATATGGTTATGATCCCAATGATTATTTATTCAGGTTATTTCTGCCATATTCTTAGGTCTCTCAATTGTTTCCACA
This sequence comes from Oreotragus oreotragus, assembly GCA_006410675.1. Lineage (NCBI taxonomy): Eukaryota > Metazoa > Chordata > Mammalia > Artiodactyla > Bovidae > Oreotragus > Oreotragus oreotragus. Next base: position 97,396 of record SJYX01020116.1, read on the forward strand.
GTATGCTGTGTTCTTTGCAAAGGGAAAACCAAAATTACTTTATTAAGTGACCCTTGAAACTTTCCCTAAATCCCCATTTGGTTTGGATTTCCCTTAATCTATTCTAGGATGATAACATAGCAGAGGAAAGCATACGGTCTTAATAGATATTCAGACCAGATGCTAGTTGTCTAATACATATCCTATTCCTGAATGGCTGAGCGGAGGAGCCCATAAGAGAAGATGGAGAAGTCGTTAAGTAGAGACCTTGGGCATTCCACTATTCTCACCAGTTCACAAAAGTTAAGAGTTCCAGACTGCAGTATCTCCGGATGTGTCACTTTGAATTTCTGGTCAATGTTAACAGCATTAAATGTGCTGCATGCATACATGGAGTGGGGAGGGGGAAAGACACACCTGAGTTCAACTCCCAGGCACACACTGAAAATAGGAGGGCTGAGGACAGGATTTACTGTTTATCTATGCCTCTGCAGTCTGCAGCCAGGAATACAAACACCTGCTCTAGAAGTTAAGTTTTCCTTCCTTCCACATTCCGAATTAGGGCATATCCCAAGGATTATAGCTCTTAATCATTGTCTCAGTTCCTAGAACCTAACACAGAGCTTGGTACACACTAGGAGCACAACAGATATTAACTGAATAAATAAATAAATGTGAATTCATGCTGGCATATTTGAAGACCAGTGCTCTGAAGGAAATTAGACAGCTTGAGTTTGAGCAAAGTCAGTGCAATTAAAATGTTGTGTTATATATACTTCTTTGAATAATGACATCATTATAGATTTGTTATTAAAGTGATCATATCTCTTTTGTTTCTTCAAATGATAATGAATGTTTTCACTGCAGTGACTATAGTTTAACTCATAATATGAAAATTGTGCTTTTTAATGCCCATATTTAAAATGTTGTTTGAAAAATAAGTCACAGGAAAATGTCTAGACCAGCAATCACTGTAGGGGTGGAATAGTAAAATATGATAACCAAGTATTAGATAGTAGTAGATTAGGAGTGTGCATGATTTTTTTCAGTTGTTGAGTACTACAAAAAAAAAAAAAAACATAAGCATGAAAGGAAGCATTTTACACATGGGTAATTATGAAGAGAGACACAAATATGGTGCAAAATTGAAAGCCTTCTCTTTCCACGTAGAGAAAAGACAACATTGCCCTTTATAGGCCAATTGGAAAGACTTTTTAATGAGAAGTATGGTTTGGAGGATAAATACTGTATGTTATTGTTTTAATCCTTAAAATCTGTTTTCACTAATTGATAATCGCTGGCAAGTAAGGACTGTTAGTGATAAATATAGTTAACGATGCTTCCGTCTTCATTTGCAATGAAAATCTGCTTTTAAAAAAAAACAATTTTTAATCAACATGAGCTAGAAAGAGAGAATTGAGGTCATGCACTGCCTACAAATTGTGTACACAATTCTAAAAGTTAAAACACTGGCATTTTCATGAGGGCTCACATGAACTCTTCTTGAATGATGACCTTTCCACTAATCACAAAAGAACTTGGGTCCTTGTGTTTAACACCAATGAGGAAAAAAGAATAAATCAAAGTATAACACACCAGTCTTCCTGGGTGTAATCAACAGAAACTGACTGTGGTTTTGTTGGAAGACTCTCTAGGGAGTCACAGCACTGACAGAAACCTGGAGGGCCTTGCTTGGAAAAAGTAATAGCAAGGGAATTCTGCATGTCCAAAGAGGGAAAAGCAATAGCCATTCAGGAGTTGAAGGCAACCAAGTCAGGAGACATCTGCTGGGATAAAGGACTAAAGGTCCCCAATTCTCACCACTCTCCTGTAAGAGTTAAAGTCCCTGCAGAAAAGTTAGAGTGGCTGAGTTTAGGTTAACTGCCTGCTCTGATATTATCGGAAGGTAGAAAGTAAAACCATCTGGCTTTCTCAGCTTCCTCAGTAGTTTGTGAGAATCTGGAATTACCCTCTCACCAAAACTACACATAATGGGAGACAGAAAGTTTTCTGAACACCTAGAGTGACATAAAGTGACATAAATGACTTCCCTGGTGGCTCAGACGGTAAAGCGTCTGTCTACAATGCGGGAGACCCGGGTTCGATCCCTGGGTCGGGAATATCCCCTGGAGAAGGAAATGGCAATCCACTCCAGTACTACTGCCTGGAAAATCCCATGGACAGAGGAGCCTGGTAGGCTACAGTCCATGGGGTTGCAAAGAGTCGGACGCGACTATGCAACTTCACTCACTCACTCAGAGTGACATAAGGAAGGAGAGTGGATGCTGGTAACCAAATACCAAACAGTGTCTAATACCAAAAAAGTATTTATAATCCAACATGTGTGCTAAGTTGCTTCAGTCTTATCTGACCCTTTATGACCCCATGGACTATAGACCCCCAGGCTCCTCTGTCCATGAGATTTCCCAGACAAGAACACTGGAGTGGGTTGCCATTTCCTGCTCCAGGAGATCTTCCCAGCCCATGTCTCTTGCTTCTCCTGCATTGGTAGGTGAGTTCTTTATCACTGCATCACCTGGGAATTAGAGGCCCAGCAAGTTTAAGTACTTGACAAAGATCCATATAGTCAAAGCTATGGTTTTTCTGGTAGTCATGGTATGGATGTGAACATTGGACCATAAAGAAGGCTGAATGCCAAAGAATTGATGCTTTCGAATTGTGATGTTGGAGAAGACTCTTGAGAATCCCTTGGACAGCAAGGAGATAAAACCAGTCAATCCTAAAGGAAATCAACCCTGAATATTCACTGAAAGTACTGATGTTGAAGTTGAAGCTCCACTAGTCTGGCCACCTGATGCAAAGAGCTGACTCATTAGAAAAGACCTTGATGCTGGGAAAGATTGAAGGCAGGCAGAGAAGGGGATGAGATGGTTGGATGGCATGACCAACTCAATGGACATGAGTTTGAACAAGCTCCAGTAGAGGATGAAGCACAGGGAACCCTGGTGTACTGCAGTCCATGGGGTCAGACATGACTGAGTGACTGAACAACAAACTTTAAGTAAAATGAATTTGTACATATCCAGCTACTAACTGCGCAGCTTAATAAATAAAGCATTGCTAGCATATGTAATGTCCCCATATACCATCTCAGATCTTAACTCCTGACCTTTCTTCTTAGAGGTAACTATTTTTTTATTTCTAATCAGTCTATGGATTTTTTTTTTTTTTTCCATTTATACACTTGCTTAGATCCTTCAGCAATGTAGAATTTTGTTTTGTTGCTTTTATATCTAAGTAAATATCATAATATATTCTGTAACTTGCTTTTTATTCATCCCCAGTGTTAATTACTGAGATTATTTGTGAGATTCCTTATTTGTAAAATACATTCATGCTGATAAGCGTATCTTTAGTTTATTCATTTAAATACAACTCTGCAAGTATCTACATGATTTTATCAAATAAATAGAGAAGAAGATTGACCGTAAATCTAATAAAGGTTATTGAGGTATAAAAATAATCAATAATACCAAAGAAGAATACATTCAAATATAGAACACTAGTGTAAAAAATGACCTAAAAGAAAGAAAGAAGGAAAGAAAGAAGACAAGAAAAAAGGGGAGGGAGGAAGGAAGGAAAAAAGGAAGGAAGGAAGAAAAGAAAATAGGATTTTATGGAAATAGACACTTTACACAATATTCTATAGCGGGGAACCACTATACTGAGTAAAAATTAAAAATTATAAAAGAAATTCACGTGTTTTACAAATTTAGAAGATGCATTCAAATTGATCAATATGCTAATTTATGGCTTAAGATTTTTGTGAATATTAAGAAATAGTACCTTGTAGATACAAATATATTCTTTTCAAAATTTAGAATTTGCTTTTCATATTTAGGTCTTTCATCCAGTTGAAATTTATTATTTAATTTTTAATATTTTCTTTAAGTGCACAAAATGTTTAAATCTTGATGCATTCAAATTGATCAATATGCTAATTTATGGCTTAAGATTTTTGTGAATATTAAGAAATAGTACCTTGTAGATACAAATATATTCTTTTCAAAATTTAGAATTTGCTTTTCATATTTAGGTCTTTCATCCAGTTGAAATTTATTTTTGTGTATGATGTGACACACAGATTCAATTACATTTTTCCCGCATGGATAACTAATTGTTCCAGAACCTTTTAGCAAACAGGTCATAGTTTCCCACTGATCTGTAATGCCATCTTTGCCTGAAAATCAAGTTTCCACATGTGTGTGTGTTCCTTTATTCTATTTGTCTATCCTCATGCAAGCACCTTACTGTCTGAATTACTACAGCTTCATAATAAATATCAATAGTTGATAAGCTATTACCTTTTTCTTCTTTCCAGTAATATTTTTTACATCTCTTGCTTGCTCTTCCATTACAGGTTATAATTAAAATTATAAATTCAAGTTGCATTGAATTTATAGATTAGCTTGAGAGAGAATTAACACCTTTAAGTATGGTATGGGAATTAACACCTTTAAGTATGGTATAGCTCTCAATTTTTTGCTCATTGAAGTCTTTTAATACAATTTTATTTTATTTTTCATAAAAGTGATTTGAAGAATCTTATGATTTTAAAAACTACAACACTATATATGTCTTGAAGTTGAATTGACTAACTTTGGCTTCTGATGTAGAAGTATACCATCAATTTTATAAACTGAGAGCATTTGTAAGAGTCTTGTAGAACTCTGGTTAATTCTAACAATTGTTAATAGAGTCTATTGGATTTATCTAGAATTTTAATTTCCAAAATCAGTTTAAAAAATAGAATTTAATGCCAAGCCCATTGGAATTTGGCAAATTCCTTCTTTATCTGCCACTGTCATGCTTTTCATTATTTATTTTTGAGGAGGGAAAACGAGGTTTAAATCTCCCAAAGCTGACTGATGAACCACAAATTCATTTTAATTCATTCAAATTTTGATGAATGTGTCAAATGCTTTACCAGAATTGCAATACATATATCTTTTTTTCTCTTTTGTCTTATCATATCAAGAGTAATATCATGTTCAGACTTGACTGACATAATTGTCTCTACAAAAATTTCTACTGAGGTCGCACAGTCTCAGTGAGGGAGGATAGTATAGCATAAGATGATTAAAGAGTTTTTAGAGTTAGCAAGATCTCAATATAGAGGTCTCTAAAGTTGTCTTGTAGATATTTCCAATCTGTCTGTGATGCATATTTACTATTATATGAATATTCACTATTATAGTGAATTCATTTTCACCATTATATTCACTATTATATGAATCTTGCAATATTGAGGTTACTTTTACAAACTCTTTGGGGGAAGATTATGGTTTTTTAAATTTTGATTCTGCAAATCTAATGAAACATCTCACACATACTCAGGACTCAAGAAATATTTAATCAACTTGTGTTTCTTTCACCCCATGGAGGAACCATGGATGCTCTCTGAGTAGGTCATTTATATCTCCAGGATATTCTAACTGAGATTTTTGGAGTCATTACCTCTGCTCAAGCCTAGTCAGGGGCAATCTCCAAGCAACTAGAAATTGTACTCAAGTTGTTCACACATATCTGTTTTCACAGTTCTTCCAATCCCCCTGGAACCACACCTTTTATGTTAGAGTTTTCAGTGTCTGTAGGCCCCCTCCACTGCCACTGTCATTCCTGCTGCCATCACAGCTGCATGATTTCCTAGAGTCTGGGTCACAAGTGAATGGAATAAAGGAAACGAAAATAAAACACAGATTTTTTTTTTTTACTCTAAGTTTTAGAGTTCTCCTATCCTTTCATCTTGAGTCAGAGCTACAGCAGTTTTCCGAGTGACTTCTCTAGTGTCCATATCTGTTTCAAGCTGCCCCAAACCAGACCTGGAAATATCACGAAAAAAAAAAAAAAA
>SJYX01020116.1:106198-163110 GCA_006410675.1 Oreotragus oreotragus
ACCCCATGGACTGTAATCTACGAAGCTTCTCCGTCCATGGGATTCTCCAGGCAAGAACACTGGAGTGGATTGCCATTTCCTTCTCCACAGCATATTTAACTTATTACAATATACATCAGGTGAAATGCTGGGCTGGATGAAGCACAAACTGTAATCAAGATTGCTGGGAGAAATATGAATAACCTCAGATACACAGATGACCCCACCCTTATGCCAGAAAGTGAAGAAGAACCAAAGAGCCTCTTGATGAAAGTGAAAGAGCAGAATGAAAAAAGTTGGCTTAAAGCTCAACATTCAGAAAATTAAGATCACGGCATCTGGTCCCATCACTTCATGGCAAATAGATGGCAAAGCAATGGAAACAGTGAGAGACTTTATTTTGGGGAGCTCCAAAATCATTGCACATGGTGACTACAGCCAGGAAATTAAAAGATGCTTCCTCTTTGGAAGAAAAGCTGTGACCAACCTAGACATCATATTAAAAAGCAGAGACATTACTTTGTCAACAAAGGTCCATCTAGTCAAAGCTATGGTTTTTCCAGTAGTTANAGTGAGAGACTTTATTTTGGGGAGCTCCAAAATCATTGCACATGGTGACTACAGCCAGGAAATTAAAAGATGCTTCCTCTTTGGAAGAAAAGCTGTGACCAACCTAGACATCATATTAAAAAGCAGAGACATTACTTTGTCAACAAAGGTCCATCTAGTCAAAGCTATGGTTTTTCCAGTAGTTATGTATGGATGTGAGAGTTGCGCTGTAAATAAAGCTGAATACCAAAGAATTGATGCTTTTGAACTATGGTGTTGGAAAAGACTCTTGAGAGTCCCTTTAACTACAAGGAGATCCAACCAGTCCATCCTAAAGGAAATCAGTCCTGAATATGCATTAGAAGGATTCATGCTGAAGTTGAAACTCCAGTACTTGGCCACCTGAGGTAAAGAACTGACTCACTGGAAAAGATCCTGAGGCTGGGAAAGATTGAAGGCAGGAGAAGAAGGGGACCACAAAGGATGAGATGGTTGGATGGCATTATTGACTCAATGGACATGAGTTTGAGCAATCTCTGATTGTTGGTGATGGACAGAGGAAGCCTGGTGTGCTGCAATCCATGGGGTCTCAGAGAGTTGGACACGACTGAGCAAATGAACTGAACTGGCTAGTTGCTTTAACTCTAGTTATTTCAATATATGTGTTTAGTATCTTCACTATCTGAATTTCTACTAGATTGTTTTTATTTTCTGTATTTCTTTTAGTTTCTTATCATTTAATCTTATCTCTTGGTATGCTTTGTTTTTTTCCACCCCATGAACTGCAGCACGCCAGGTGGGAGTACTATTCTGATACAGTCTAATAACGTACCTTGAAAACAAAAGTCTAGGTTTCATTTTACACTTGTATATGGAAAGAATAAATATTACAATGCTGAATTCAAATAAGTAAGTTAGAGAAATCTCCAGTAGTCATGTATGGATGTGAGAGCTGCGCTGTAAATAAAGCTGAATGCCAAAGAACTGATGCTTTTGAACTATGATGTTCAACCCATAGCTTTGACTAGATGGTATGAAAATAATACCTTCATGCATTACAAACTTTTCCATTACAAATGCTTTGCATTTTCCAACCAAGAGCTTTGTCTTATTAGGCATAACAGATATAAAATTACTTAAAAGATGGCAGTAATATTTTCCATAATTAGAATAAGTTTTATGTTGACAAATCCTATGATGATACTTATATGATTATTGCTATTATTTGCAATAAAATAATGTTTCCTGAGCATTTACTACATATCCAGAGCTACATAAGCTGCATGATCAATATGTAGTTTAGTAAAATTATCTATAAAATAAAAGAAGTTTTGATTGAAATTATATCAGTGGTCAGTTAACCAGAATCAATTTTCCAAATGTTTCATGTCCCTCTTGACTATTTCAGAACTAAAATCATTTAGAAAAGATTACAATTTTCTTCTACATTTCCTGATTCGTATATCCAGCTATGAAATCACAAACACATTTTCCCCAGTTATTCAATCTGTATATTGTTGGTTCAATAGCCTAACTCAGCTGCTTTACATGTGGTGAAGAGTAGTTGACACTGCCCACTTCTATTCACTGCCTTACATGGCTTGACACTTCTGAGTTAGAATTCCAGAGAGCATTTGTGTTTGGCTCAGCTGTGCACAACTTGCCAAAGTCCTCTGGCGTCTTGGGCGAAAGTTCCAGGCTGAGAGATTTGTTATTGCTGCTGTTCAGCCCCTAAGTTATGTCCAGCTCTTTGCAGCCCTATGGACTGCAGCACGCCAGGCTTCCCCATCCTTCGCTATCTCCCGGAGTTTGCTCAGATTCATGTCTATTAAGTTAGTGATGCTATCTAACCATCTCATCCTTGCCACCTCCTTCTCCTTTTGCCTTCAGTCTTTCTCAGCATCAGGATCTTTTTCAATGAGTCAGTGCATCAGGTGGCCAAAGTGTTGGAGCTTCAGCTTCAGCATTAGTCCCTCCAATGACTATTCAGGACTGATGTCCTTAAGGATGGACTGGTTGGATCTCCTTGCAGTCCAAGGGACTCTCAAGAGTCTTCTCCAACACCACAATTCAAAAGCATNGAGCTTCAGCTTCAGCATTAGTCCCTCCAATGACTATTCAGGACTGATGTCCTTAAGGATGGACTGGTTGGATCTCCTTGCAGTCCAAGGGACTCTCAAGAGTCTTCTCCAACACCACAATTCAAAAGCATCAATTCTTAGGCGCTCAGCCTTTTTTATTGTCCAGCTCTCATGAACAAGTATTAGACAGATTCTAATATAGAGACCATGTCCTCCTAGATATTGACCCACTGGGAAGTACATCCATTATCATACAAATGACAGTCTCTAGGGTGAGTGTGGGAATGGGGGAATACCCATCATTGTCACCTCTGTACTGTTCTTTCTTTCTACTTAGCCTTTTCATCCAGACATATACTTGCACATACAGCTAGTGTCAACCCTTGGAGCTATGATAAAAGAAAGAGGACTGATGATTAGATACTTTTCATATTTGATAGTTTATCTCCCCTTCTTTAGGACAGGAAGCTGTAAACTAAACCTTTCTTCACCTTCTGGCTCTTAAGTAAATACAATGAAAATAAAATTATCTTCAACTCAAATCACACTCTTTCACTTCTTTCAGATAAGGTCAGGGTATTTATGACTGCCACTCACATAGAAGCACTCTTGACTTCTGGAAACTCAGTCCATGATTTCTCTGAAAATACTGTAGCATTAAAAAACAAATTTTAGAAAACATCTAAATAGCCAATCTTTTTTTTTTTTTTTTTTTGTNCTTCAACTCAAATCACACTCTTTCACTTCTTTCAGATAAGGTCAGGGTATTTATGACTGCCACTCACATAGAAGCACTCTTGACTTCTGGAAACTCAGTCCATGATTTCTCTGAAAATACTGTAGCATTAAAAAACAAATTTTAGAAAACATCTAAATAGCCAATTTTTTTTTTTTTTTTTGTAGTTTTCCTAAACTCTTTGGGAGATTTTTTTCAATTACATTATGTAATTAAAGTTTACTATATTTCAACAATCATTAGAACTACTTAAGATATTTCCTAATATTTTATAGAGAAACTTTCTAAAAGTCCTTTTGAATGGTGAGTAAAACAATCTGAGTGTCAGGAGACTAAATTATTCTGAGAAAGAACTATTAGTATATTAAAAATAAGCATTAGAGTTTGGGGAGGAAAATGCATAGGGTGTAATATTTTTCATGTGGCTACAATGAAGTAAGGGATTTAAAGGCAAAAACAAATCTGGCAAATTATAAGTTAGGGTAGTAATTCAAGGAAGTCATAAAATAGAAGACTTTTATTGCACCATGGAGACAGTTTGGTGCTATTAGTGGATTAAAAAGCATGTGGGACCGTGAGACTAGAAAAGATGGAAGCTTGAAAGAGTTGGTGGGTTAAATATTAACAAAGAAAAGATGTTTACTGACAGTTTCTGCAAACACACTCTAATAAATAAGATCCTCCAAGCACTCAAAAATAGAACTGTGCAAAGCCACAAAAATTCATGCTATTGATCTTCCCACCAAACTTGGTCTCAAGCAATGCATGGCTCCACTGTCATCAGAATTTGTGTAAGTGCATGTCCTTTTGAAGAACATTGCCAGAATAAGTCAAAAGCTAGTAAAAATAGTAAAAAGAAAAAAAATAGACAACGATTTTGCACTTGTCTTTAAAAACTGGCTACAGTGCACTGAAAGCAAGAAAGTGTGGTAGAAATGTGTGAACGTGAGCTTCAAACAGACCTGAGCTTAAGTTCTCAAGTTGTACAATTTTGTCTCTCTAAGCCTAGATTCCTTATCTGTAGAACTGAGATCATCATACACTACACACTTCTTAGGACTGCTTTTTAGTTCTTCTTAAAGTTTACTGTCTATTAGTGTCTCAGTTGTGTCTGACACTTTGCGACCTCACGGACTGTAGCCTGCCAGGCTTCTCTATCCATGGAATTCTCCAGGCAAGAATATTGGAGTGGATTACCATTCCTTTCTCCAGAGGAACTTCCCAACCCAAGGATCAGACTCTGGTCTCCTGCCTTATGGGCAGATTTTTTACTGTTTGAGCTACAGGGAAGTCTCTCTTAAAGTTTAAGGTGCATATTAATATCTCGAGAATCTTACTAAAATGAAAATTCAATTAAATAATCTGGAGTGGAACTCCAATTCTGAGTTTCTAGCAAGCTCCCATTTGATGCTCTTGTGTCTGGTCCCCGAAGCCATCTTTGAGTGTGAGGCCTTTGAAATCTCAAAGCATTTAGTATACAATTAACTAAACTTACACTTAATTATAACAACAATACTTTGGGTTTTTTCCACGTTATTTTTTTCCCCAAAATATATTGCGCTACTGTTTTCCAGCTTATAAAATAGCCATTAAAAAAAAGATATTTGATATGTCCATTTCAAGAGGAGGCCCAGATACAAAATGATGGATGGATATGTCTAGGGTTTCAAGCAGAGGAGAGCACTGGTCCTGTAAGAGTGAATCCTGAGTCTTCGATACACCTAACCAGAATTTCTTGATTTATTCAACTGTTTGGCTGCTTATGTAGTTCTTAATTAGGTGGAAGAATGGAAACCAAAAGCCTAGTTCATAATGTATTATAAAAAACTGAAGCTTTAAAAATTGTATAAAAAGTCTAATTTTGTACTAACCACATTTCTAGACATCAGGAAGAGCTTGGGAAAAAACATTTCAAGTTCTGCTTGCCACATATAAATGAACTCTTTTAAATGAACTCAAGAGTCATGGCAAAGTTTAAAACAAGTTAACATTAAGTGATGCTGAAGTCAAAAAGAAAAATCTTCTGGGATAGGCCGCTAAGAAGAGACAAGCTCTCCTTATAATAACTTGGTAATTATCTGAACTGTGAAAGTGAAGGGCTTCCCATGTGGCACCAGTGGTAAAGAACCTGCTTGTCAATGCAGGAAACATAAATGAAAGTGACAGTCATTCAGTTGTGTCCAGCTCTTTGTGACCCCATGGACTGTAGCTCATCAGGCTCCTCTGCCCATGGAATTCTCCAGGCAAGATACTGGAAAGAGTAGTCATTCCCTTCTCCAGGGGATCTTCCTGACCCAGGGATCAAACCAGGGTCTTGCATTGCAAGTAGATTCTTTACTGTCTGAGCCCCCAGGGCTCTAGCAGGCTTGAGATGGTTGTATCTTCTTCTAGTCCAATGTTTTGGCCAAAGAAAAGGGTCTATCAGATATTTATTTTACATCTTTTCATGAATTCTTTTTATCCTATTAGTTTCATTAACACATTTTAGTTCTAAGATTAAGCAGATGCTGCATAAAATGTCCTTTGCATTTTTCATTTCACCTTTTTTAACTCACATTTTCAGAACTGGGCAAAGATAATAAAAATAAATAATTAAATTTAAATTATTTTATAGTTTCATATAATTATTCAAATCAACATACTGAATAATTAGATCTTGTTTTCTCTAATATGCTAATAAAATTATAAAGTATACACTAGTTTCTTATAAAAGAATAAAGAGCTAAATAATCAGTAATGTGGGTCTTGCATTGCAAGTAGATTCTTTACTGTCTGAGCCCCCAGGGCTCTAGCAGGCTTGAGATGGTTGTATCTTCTTCTAGTCCAATGTTTTGGCCAAAGAAAAGGGTCTATCAGATATTTATTTTACATCTTTTCATGAATTCTTTTTATCCTATTAGTTTCATTAACACATTTTAGTTCTAAGATTAAGCAGATGCTGCATAAAATGTCCTTTGCATTTTTCATTTCACCTTTTTTAACTCACATTTTCAGAACTGGGCAAAGATAATAAAAATAAATAATTAAATTTAAATTATTTTATAGTTTCATATAATTATTCAAATCAACATACTGAATAATTAGATCTTGTTTTCTCTAATATGCTAATAAAATTATAAAGTATACACTAGTTTCTTATAAAAGAATAAAGAGCTAAATAATCAGTAATGCAAAAAACCTGGATACAGGTCATAATGGACAATCCCCTTCTACCTAGGGACTGTTTTTTTTTTTGCTAAAATCAAACAAGATATAAACTCCAAAAGATTCTCTCTCATTGTAAGACTGCAAATAATAGCCTTCTTCCCATCAAAAATTATAAATGTCATTGTTGAGGAAAGTTATGCTTTTGAAAGTATCATTTAAAAGCTGTTTTTCAGGTGGCAAGACCCATACCCTATCTATTTTTACTTCCTCTAAAAAGGTTGGTGAGGCAAGGCAGGAAATTAGACTGTTTATATACACCAGAATCCTAATCATACCTGGGAAGGGAACAATGCTATTACCACAGTCATAGTATTTTGGTAAACCTGAAGAATCTGTAGGTCACATGGGCAGAAATAAGCTACCATCTGCTTCTACCAGCAGGTGGATGAGAAAACATACAGTCTTTTTCACTAATTACCTACAACAGCATCTAACTCTAAATATTTTGCATGTAGAGATTTCCGTTCTATGTTTATAAATACACATATATGACAAAGAAACACTTATTTTAAAGATCTTAATATCTTGTTTGTTAAGCAATTAGTATTTAGGAGAGGGGGTATGTTGACAGCTCGGCAAACAGAAATTTCCGATTCATCTGCTAAAGAGGTGTTCACATACCTTGGCAGACTTCCTTAGTCTGCTTTGTTTAATGGCTTATCCATATTCCACATAAAACCACCTTGTTTTTCTCAAACCATAATGAAGATTCACCTTAATAATTAATCTGTTAAGTATCAAAGTAGAAAATATGATCTGTTTATTCCTTGACTCTTGGGAAATGGCAATTAAATGTTAAAATTTTTGTTTTATTTTACTTTCCTCCTGGAGGCACCTGTGCTATTCAATCATATCCACAAATAATTACAGATGAAGCAAAAATCCAATTGTTATGAATTCCAGAAAAATCAAATATTCTCAAGTATTATCCAGGCAGTTTGTTCTATACTTCTTTAGCAAAGCCATGCCTCACTTGAAGCACTGTGTGTATGATCACAAATTCTAGCTACTCATTGAAATCATCTACTCCTCGTCTTCCTGGGGAGAGCTGGATTACCATTTACAGACACTCTTGCAGTTAGACATGGCTATGTGATTGAATGCCAACTAACCAAGTATGAACAGACATGATATGTACCACTTTTAGGCTTTATTTTCTAGAAAATTTCATGCATGTTCTTCCAGGCTTTACTCCCTTTTCTGGCTAATTGGGATGGAGGTCATCATGGTGGCTGTAAACTATAGGTGTGGAACAAAACCCCAAGTATTTAGTTGCCTAAAATGCTTGACTTTTTATACACTCAGGATTGTTATGTTACGAAGCAATACAATTCTATTGTTTTTGAGATATTATACATTTGGAGATCCATTTCTCATAGCAGGTGATATTTTTCTATATAATTCAGACAAGTATTCCTAAAACCCCTGAAAATCAGACCATTGTTTTTCTGAATAGCATACTTAACTGATCCCAGAGCTTAACTATTCTATTTTCAACACATCATAGCCATTCATTCATTGACAAATAATATATTGACACTAAGAAATGGGAGTTCTAGAGATAATTTTACTGATCATGGAAACGAAAAAGAAGAAACTGGTGTTTGGTTGTAGAAACAGAGGAAACAGATTTAGCAAATAAAAATAGAGGATTTCCAGTTAAATTTGAATTTCAGATAAACGAAAAAAATTTTAATTAAGTATGTCCCACTTTACAACTTAACACCATTTTGGCCAATTTATACTAAAAAAAGGAGTCAGAGTTTATCTGAAATTCAAATTTAACTGGGTGTTCTATATTTTATCTGGCAAGTCTAATCAGGATGAGTATAGTCAAAGTATAAATTATTGTCCTGAAAAATCAAGTTGAAATTGAAGGCACTTGATACAAATAAAGGGAACAAAAATTTTTAAGTAAACTTAAATGATATAGAAAATTGAAGTAAAAAATTGTCAGTGAACAGATAATAGAACACTGAGAACAAAATAATAATCAAAAAGGATAAATATATTTGAATAAGTGATAATTGAAACATCACATAAAAGATAAAATAAAAACTCCAGAAGAAAAGATATCTTAGATTAGTAAAGATATGTTGTAGCAAAACTGAAGAACATCAAAGAGAAAGATAAGAATTAAAACCTAAGAGAAATTTAAAAATAACTCAAAAGAAATTCTAAAAGGTCCTCTAGTTTGGGGTGGAGGGGGAGTAGATCATGCATAAATGTGAAAGAATCAGATTTCTAAAAGACAACAGGGGAGATGCATGTGTGCGTGCTAAGTCGCTTCAGTCGTGTCCGACTCTTTGCAAGTCTATGGACTGTAGCCCACCAGGCTCTTTTGTCTATGGAATTCTCCAGGCAGGAATACTGGAGTGGGTTCATGCCTTCTTCCAGGGGATTTTCCCATCCGGGGATCAAATCCACGTCTTTTAGGTCTCCTACATTTGGAGGAGGGTTCTTCACCACTAGCACCACCTGGGAACCGCTTGAGGCAAGATAAATCAACATAACCCTTAATTGGTACAAGTCATTGGATTCATTAACAGAATGATACCACCAGTTAGCTTGTTATGCCCTCATTAATTATCAAAGTAGCCTTCATTCAAGAACTCATTAATTTATTCAACAAAGTTTTACAAAATATCTTATGCTAGTCACTGATCTTCCTAAACGCTTAGAATTTAGACACAAAAGGTTTGCTTAAATCCCACGGTATTAAATGTATTAGAAGGCTAACCCAGCATTTCCTGCTGATTATAACAGAACACCTGGTGTTCCACAGGTGCGCAATAGGTTTGTTCATTTTTTTATGGCAAAATATGTAGGGAGATGGAATATCTTCTTGTAGACTGACATTGCATGTTGCACAGAAAAGACTAAAAAGTCTCAGAAATCTAACTTTGCTTAACCTCACATTTCTTACTGAATACACTTGACCACAGAACACATTTTCCCCCCAAGAATTCAAAGTGACATTTCAAGGAATCCTAGTGATCTGGGGAACCCAATTTAGGAAGGTTATTGTTTTCAGAAAACACTTTTTTTTTTTTTTCTGAAATGTTCATACCAATCACTTATTGAATGGAGTACATAAATTACATCAGCTATGATATTTAACTATATAGAGAAAGATGTCCTGTCTCTCTTCTTCTAATTGTCATTTGTTTAAGCATTTCTCATCTTTCCATAGCTATTGGCTATGCTTCTGTAAGAGCAACCACAAGGAAAAAAAAAAAAAAGTGAAGCAACAGCAACTGAAGTTGGTACTTAAATTTATACCCAACAGGACTTAACAGCAGAAGTATTAAAATTACTATGGTACACATGGGGACTCATTGGCCCAGGATTTACTATCACTGAAATCACCCCTGAGTAGCTGAGCACATTACAAACACAACACTATAAAGGAGCCTGCAATATGGGAACAATGTGCTGGGAAAGCGTTTCAGTAAATAAAGACTCAGTAGACTTTATGGCTTTTGGTAATACTTGTCACTTAATACAGTTTATAAAGATTTGCTTATTAAATTTTGTAGGGCAAAATAACACATCTTTCCGTTTCTAGCAGTGATGTTGACATAGGTTTCAAAAAGCTGCAGCTGCAGTCTTGCTGGGCCTCCCTCCCCCCACTTTATTACAAAACGTGTTGTTCTGAAATTTTCAATTCAGCTATAAACAATCTACTTTATCAACAACATGCTTTTGCACTTTTTGAAATGGTGCTTTGAGGCAGATAAATGAAAATAAGTATGGCAGAGTGCCAGTAAAAATTCTGCAAACTGTATCTCCAGTGGAGCACAGATGAAGGCAGTACCATAGTTTATTCACTGCTGCTTCGGAAATCCATTTCTACTCTTACAGTAGGCGCTCTATTGTGTTGGCTGTCTGTTTTGACTTTGGCTGACACTTTTAGATAGCAATGGCTCATACACTTTTAATCAATACGAAAAGAGGTGTTTTTTTTGGAAATCTGGCATCTTTTCAATTGCTATATGTATCTAATAGGGTAAGTAGAAGTTGAATTCTGAAGTTTAGGATATAGCAAAAGTGATATTATTGCCCCAAACTCAGCCCATTTGAATGTATAGGGCCCCAGATTCTAAACTGAGGTCTTTCAGCTCTGAAGCATTTTAATGTAAAAGTGATTACATACAATATATATTTAATATATGATAAACTACATTCCTTTTGTTGCCTATTTTTAACCTGGTAGCTCTTTTAATAGTTTTGCTTAATGATCTTTCTTCATAATTTTAGGATTGTTCCACAAACTTTGCTTTAAAAAGAACTGCTAAATGGAATAACAATAACAATAACAACATTATATGTTGTAACAGAAAAGAGACTGTGAAATTGAATTTCTCAGCTTCATATTGGTTTGGGTTATGAGAACTTCAAATTCCAGTTTAATTCTCTGTAAGTAAATTTTAATTTTATGCACACTAATTAAAGATTTGCTATTTAATATTAGTTTGGAAATATCCAATTACAAAGTACATTTGAACATCATGGGCTTTCAGTACTGTGAAATTGAATTTCTCAGCTTCATATTGGTTTGGGTTATGAGAACTTCAAATTCCAGTTTAATTCTCTGTAAGTAAATTTTAATTTTATGCACACTAATTAAAGATTTGCTATTTAATATTAGTTTGGAAATATCCAATTACAAAGTACATTTGAACATCATGGGCTTTCAGTTCTAAAAGGAAGTCCTTGGGGATCCCTTCTTAGTAATTAATAATTTTATTGAGTTTGGGGTCAGATCAAATATGGCCATAATCCAGAATCCTCCACAAACCTAGCAAAATTTTATTTATTCTTTTCAATTATAATTAAAGTGACTTGTTTAATAAGCTAAAAGGAAAAATTGAAGTCGAGGCAGGTCATGAAGATTTAACATTAAAAAAAATTTTTAATGGATTTTATATAAATGCTTGTATACAATAAAAAATACTAAATTCTGCTTTATCTGTGTTTGCCTTTATTTTGTATTACACACAAAAATGAAGAAGTTCATTCTGATAAAAACTATAAATTTAGCAATCTAAAATTTACCAGTCGACTCATTTAGTTATAAATTAACTAAATTATGTAAAATTATATAAATTAATAAAGTATTTGTTATTTTATGGTATAGCTAAATTNCTGCTTTATCTGTGTTTGCCTTTATTTTGTATTACACACAAAAATGAAGAAGTTCATTCTGATAAAAACTATAAATTTAGCAATCTAAAATTTACCAGTCGACTCATTTAGTTATAAATTAACTAAATTATGTAAAATTATATAAATTAATAAAGTATTTGTTATTTTATGGTATAGCTAAATTTATTTGAAATTAAATATGAAAAATAAGTCTTTAACATATTTTCCCTGTCTCTATTAACAAGAAATAAATGGTCTCCTCATGGGGAATTTCTAGAAATTAAAATATTCTTGAGTATTGATTTAACAGTTATAATAGTTTTATGTAGTCTTCTGCAAATGTATTTTTAAATATGTTTAGAAATTATTACATATTAAAGTATATGGCTCCAGGGATCATATATTAATAAAGTTGATATATCAGCACATTTTACATTAGAACTCACAAATTAAGAAATAGAATCATAAAATACTCCTATGTAGGAAAATGAATACCAGCGATGAATAATTCTAAGCAGCATATTCACGACATTTCAAAAATAAAGTAAATTTGGGCACATTGCTGTGACATCTACACTCCCATCATACTTGGCTTCCAAATCAAAATTGGATTAGAGCCACTCTACTTTGTACTTGAACACAAAGAGCAAATAAGAGAGTTCTGAGAAAGCACAAACAGTGAGCTGGATTTCTCAACCACATTAGGAATAGAATTAAGGTTCATTTCCGCCCACATACACACACAACTAAAGGATTAACTAAAGGAAATAAAAATTGATTTTTTTATGGATAGCAAATGGCAAAGTTATCTCCAGACTGTCCCATAGCCTGTCTACATCAGCCGTCACTCTTTACATTCATCTGCCCTCACTACCTAGTGCTTACCTCTGAAGCATTCACCAAGAATATTGGCACTTGGTTTGCATTTTTCCACCTCTCCCCATCTTCCACAGCCACCACAGTTTGCAATGAAACAATCACTCATCCAAGTCAAAGAATTTCATAGATTTTTAGTATGTGTCCAGTTGGTAAAGAATCTGCCTGCAATGCAGGAGACCCCAGTTCAATTCCTGGATTGGGAAGATCTGCTGAAGAAGGGATAGGCTACCCACTCCAGTATTTGTACACGACTGAGCAACTTTCACTTCACTTCAGCCTATGAATTATAGAAACAGGCTAATAGGATAAAACCTCTGTGTGCCCAAATCCAACCACATAGCACCTCTCACCATTTCCTGCATATGCTTTGGCTGCTTCATGATTCTACTCTATGCGTATTGTTCTGCTTTGATTATCTTGAATGACCTTAACTTAGACTCAATTTGTGTAAAACTCTTGCTTATTCAAGGCTCAGATATTCTTGCTTCTCAGTAAAGATTTCCCCAGCTCCAGAAGGCAGAATGACTGCACTCCACACAGTTCTATAATCATTTGTCTATGTAGATAATAACTCCCTCAATTCTGAAACAGGTGTGTGTGTGTGTGTGTGTGTGTGTGTGTGTGTTTGTGTGTGTGTGTTACTCGCTCGGTCATGTCTGAATCTTTGTGATCCCATGGACTGTAGCCCACCAGGCTCTTCTGTCCATGGAATGCTCCAGGCAAGAATACTGGCATGGAACCATGCTTTACTCAGAACAGGAACCATGTTTTATTTGGCTTTCAACAATATGATTTACTGACTATTGTTGAATGAGTAAAAGTATAAAAATGAGGATTCAGTTACAACTCAGCAACTCTCTATTAAACACATACCTAACACAAAAAAGATATTGTGTTAGGGCCATGGGAGATACAAGCCAAACAAGATATGAAACTAGTCCTACAAGAACTTGAAGGAAGGAGCTTCCTTCTGTAAGAAAGACAGGCAGATCACCAAATTGATCCACCTAGATCCACCAAGCACTTGTCACAGAATTTATGTGCAGAGTATGTAAAGGATTTTATATCAGTCACAGAGAAAAGCACAAACTTTCATCATCATCATCATCACTGCTATTTTATTGAGAATTTACACTATACTAAATACATTAAAAATTTCGTTTTATCATACTAGTGAAGTAAGGCAGACAAAGACAAATACCAAATGATATTACTTATATATGTAATCTAAAATATGACAGAAATGAACCTGTCTATGAAACAGAAACAGACACAGACACAGGGAGTTTGTGTCTGTATGGTTGCTGAGGAGGAAGGGGGTGAGTCAGGGAAAGACTGAGAGTTTGAGATTGGTAGATTCAAACAATTATATATAGAATGGATAACCAACAAGGTTCTACTGTATCCCAAAGGGAACTATATTCAATATCCTGTGATAAACAGTAGTGGACAAGAATATAAAAAAGAATGTACACATATGTATAACCACATCACCATGCTGTACTGTAGAAACTAACACAGTATTATTAATCAACCACATTTCTATAAAGAAGGTGTTTAGTCATCAGAAAACAGCATAATGTAGAGAATATTGTAATCCTCATTTTATATATAACTGAGAGGGAATAAGCTACTTGTTCGTCCATACCCTGCAAATTACATACTTAGGATTTGAGCATAGACCCTGAATCCCACATTCTTTCTTAATCTTTCTAAGATCAAAGCACTCCATACAAATTACACTTTGTCCTAAAGGTATTTTCTCATGTATTTCCTAGTAGGAAACTCTTTGGCACAACTTGTATCTGAACTATACTGTCTTTCAGGTCAACTCTGGACCAAACAGGTTAATTAACAAATTCAAGATGGTGACACCTCAGCAAAAATGCCCACAGAGTGAGTATAGTCCCTCTTTGAGGGTTTGACCACATTCTGTTTAAATACCCTAACTAGCATTTTGCACATCTGATGTATTTATTGACTCTTTCAGCATTTTAGCATCAGATCCTAACACAGTAATTATCAGTTCCTACTTCCTCAACCGTATGCATTTTAAAACTGAGACACTGATGCCATATCCTGAAAAATATACCCTGTAAATATACAAAAGTGACTCCTTTGCTAGAAGTAGCAGGAATAGTGGCACTATTACACAGATGTGCACATTTGTTTAAAGTTTCAGAAAAGCTAAAACACAATTGCCTTTAAACACAGGCCCCTTGCGAGAGAGAAAACTGCCTGAATGTGTGCTGTTTAATATGGAATTGGATTTGCTATGTTATGTACACATGGGTAACGTCATTTGAGAGATAAAAGTCATTGGCAAGCAAAGCCATAAGTTGAGGGGTAAGTATAATTGACGTTTGAACTATATAAAAAAAAGTTTGAATATGTGAAATGTGACTTTGGTAAGAATGACAAGGTCAGAGACACTAGTGGCAGTATCTTTGCTCTTCAGCTCTGGTGGAAGGAAGGAAGAAGGGAAGGAAGGGCTTCCTCTGAAGGGGAGAATCCCTCCAGAATACTTAACAGGGCCCATCCCTTGCCCTGGGTTTCCTCTACATTCCAGTTCGGGTCTCTTCCCTCTTATCCTGCACATCTACCTTTTTCATTTCTGTGTGCTCTCTCTCTCCTGGACACAGAGAACATATTCTAGGAGCAAGAGAAAAGCCAGCCTGAACTTTGCAGCGCGTAAAGGAGCTCACTGTGGAGGAGCTGTTTAATGCAAACGACCATACAAGCCAGGCTCAGGAAAGCAGAGCAGAATAGAGCCTGGGAGGCCTCCTCTCTCCACCCGCACATGGCACGCCCATCGGCACTAATAGGGTTTAAGCTATTCATACCGAGGGGTTGCAAACCCCTGGGCAGAGACCGGCAGTATACACCCTAGACATGGAAAATGTATGAGGAAAAAAAGATTAACTGACAAAAAGTTAATTAAAACTGCTCCGATTATGAGGTAGAATTTAACAATTACTTTAAAAGATGCAGTGTGACACAGTGCAGCGCTGCAGCTGAATTAATCATGAATGAGGAGAGCGATGTTTAATTTTTGTGTGCATGAGAAAAACACTCGACAGATTTGACAATTAGAGCAAGGCAACAGCATTGCATGGCACAAGGCAAGGCGGGTTTTCCCAGTGGTTTTCTGGGAAGAAGCTAAGCAGATGTGCTCAAATATTTACAAATGCACAATATTCTCATGCTCTTCAGCTGCCCGCCCTGCTGATTTCGCAAGTCGCCTTCAATCTATAGTCCGCTACTGGAACTACACATACTGGGTCTCCCCGCTCAGGGAGTGGCTCAGACAAGGTCTCCCTGTCTCCAGTCTGTGCATCCAAAGAGCAAAGCGGGCCAGCAGGTGACAAGGGGACAGAGCTCTTTCAAACACTCAGCTTCCAGGATTCACTTTCCCCCACAAAGTGCATGTTGCACACAATCACCATGGGTAAGGCAGGTGCTACCCTGAGATCGCCCCAACCTCCTGGCTGTTGAGTAACTACTCTCAGTGAGCATTTCCCAAACCCAACCCAGCTTTGTAATAGGAGCCTCACCCATAACTGTGAAGTAGCCTTGAAGGAGCACGAAACACCTGCCAGCAAGACCCTAGATGAATGCTTTACTTCTTCAATTCCAGGCTATCAGTCTAGATATTTATAAGTGAGAAGACTTACAATTTATTAGTACTATTATTACTATTGGTAGGCTTCCTATTACTATGGTCTCTTTTCCTTTCACATTTTTATTGATATAATTCACATACCGAACAATTCACTCATTGACAGTGTGGAGTTTTTAGTATCTCCACAGTGCTGTACAACCATCACCATGATCAATTTTAGAAACCCCATATCCGAGAGCTGGCATCAGTTCTCCTTTTCCCGCCAGTCTGAGTCAAACACTAATCCTTCTGTTTCTATAGGTTCACCTATTCTGGATATTTCATAAATGGAATCATATAATAAGTGATCTTCTACATCTGGCTTCTTTCTCTTGGCATACTGTTTTCAAGACTCATTGATTGTCTTAGAATGTTTGAGCTGCTATAAATACCACACATTAGGCAGCTTATAAACAACAGACATTTATTTCTAATAGTTCAGGAAGCTGGAAATCTGAGATCAAGGTACCAGCAAGTATGAGTGAGGACCTTCTTGAGGGCTGCAGACTTCTCACTTATCCTTACCTGCTGGAAGGGGCTAGGGAGCTTTAAAGGATCTGTTTTATAAGAGCTCTAATCCCATTCATGAGGTTTCACCCTCATGATCTAATCACCACCTACTCATATCGTCACTTTTGGAACTTAGAATTTCAACATATCGGTTTAAGGGGACACAAATATTCACTAAGACCATTGCATTCATGCTATAGTATGTATCAGTATTTTGTTTAATTTTATGCCTGAGAATTATTCCATTATATGGGTATACCATATTTTGTTTATCCATGGTGACTGTTTCTACATTTTTGTCATTATGAATAATGCTGCTTTGGACATTCATGTACAAGTTTTCATGTGGACATATGTTTTCATTTCTCTTGGGTATATATCTAGAAGTAGAATTGCTGGGTCAAACAGTGACTCTCTGTTTAGCTTTTGAGGGACTGCCAAATAATTTGCCATAGGAGTTTTGCTATTTTACATTCCCACCAGCAGAATATGAGTTTCTGATTTCCACATCCTCACTAATAATCATTTTTTTTATTAAAGTCATCCTAGCAAGTGCATGTTATCTCATAGTGGTTTGGATTTGTGACCAGTGATGCTGAGCATCTTTCCATGTGCTTAGTGGGCATTTTTGTATCTTCTTTAGAAAAATGTTCTTCCAGATCCTTTTCCCATTTCATAATTGCTGTTTATAATTTGTGTGTGTCTTTTCATTATTGACTTGCGTTTTTTGTGTATTCTAACAAGTCCCTTATCAGATATGTAATTTTCAAATATTTTGCCCATTCTTTGGGTTGTGTTTTCACTTTCTTTTTTTTGGCCATGTTACGAGGCATGAGAGATGAGAGATCTTAGTTCCTGGACCAAGGATCGAACCTGCACCCCTGCACTGGAAGTGTGAAGTCCTAATCACTGGACCACCAGTGAAGTCCCTGTCTTCACTTTCTTGAGACTGTCCTTTGAAACATAAATGAATTTAAATTCGATGAAGTCCAATTTATCTATTTTTAGTTCTATTCCTTGTGGTTTTAATGTCATATCCAAGAAACTGTTGCCAAATTCAAAGATTTACTCTTATATTTTCTTCTAAAAGTTTTTTCATCTCCTCTTGCATGTTCATCAAGACTCTTTAGTTCCTCTGTGCTTTCTGCCATAAGAGTGGCATCATCTGCATATCTAAGGGTTTTACAGTGTTAGTGCTTACATTAGTTCTTTNTTTGATGTCATATCCAAGAAACTGTTGCCAAATTCAAAGATTTACTCTTATATTTTCTTCTAAAAGTTTTTTCATCTCCTCTTGCATGTTCATCAAGACTCTTTAGTTCCTCTGTGCTTTCTGCCATAAGAGTGGCATCATCTGCATATCTAAGGGTTTTACAGTGTTAGTGCTTACATTAGTTCTTTAATCATTTTGTTATTTTTTAAATATGCTGTGAAGTAGGTGATTAACTTGTTGAAAGATCATGAACATTAAAAAAATAACCTCTAATATCTCCTCTAATTCAAGTCTTCATCACTTCATACCAGACTTTTTTTTTTTTTTGAGGGGAATATTGGGGGCGGGGGGCGGTCACAGAAGGACTTTAAGTGGTACTATAGTAACCAGTATGTGCCCACCTCACTTTAACCTGCTAAAATGTCACA
The DNA here is from genome assembly GCA_006410675.1 of Oreotragus oreotragus. Lineage (NCBI taxonomy): Eukaryota > Metazoa > Chordata > Mammalia > Artiodactyla > Bovidae > Oreotragus > Oreotragus oreotragus. The sequence continues at coordinate 124,590 of SJYX01020116.1, forward strand.
TTCCACCTACTACATTCTTTCCACGTGTACCATAACTCTCCAAAACACAAGCTATAGAGCCACAGATGGGTTTATTTAGAGCTGTAGCAGTTATTAATCATGTCAATTAGAGCGTTATTCCACCTTTCTAGCTTTCCTATCCCTCTTTACTAAGTGAAGGTACTGATGTTGAAATGAACACTGTTAGTGTTCTGCATAAATTCCCTCGGGTTTTTTTCATGGGTAGGGTAGCCACCCTCCAGTTCTTGTCTTGGCTTGAAATAGTCTGCATCAGAAATTCTCTTCAGAAGGCAGCCTTTGAACCACTGGAACATTCTGCCTACCTAGACAGTATTCTTGCCTGGAGAATCCCAGGGATGGGGGAGCCTGCACAGAGTCGGACATGACTGAAGCGACTTAGCAGCAGCAGCAGCAGCAGACAGATAGCTGGAAGTGCCTTGGAGTCTACATAAGCCTGAGGGTAATCCTTACACTAGGAGTATGAAAGCTTTTGCCTTAAAGGTGGCAACCGGCAAGCTGTCATTTGCCCTCCAGAATTCCCCTGAAGGAGCGCTCAGGGTGTANGCACAGAGTCGGACATGACTGAAGCGACTTAGCAGCAGCAGCAGCAGCAGACAGATAGCTGGAAGTGCCTTGGAGTCTACATAAGCCTGAGGGTAATCCTTACACTAGGAGTATGAAAGCTTTTGCCTTAAAGGTGGCAACCCGCAAGCTGTCATTTGCCCTCCAGAATTCCCCTGAAGGAGCGCTCAGGGTGTAAGTTCCCTTCAAGTTGCAACCTGTGTAGTTTCTTATCTTCTCTCGTCCTGCTTCCGTTGCTCCTTCACTGTCTTCTCATGAAGTGAGCAGTCCCTTAATGAAATGTCTGAACGTCATCTCAAGTTCTGCTCTGGGAAACCTGGCACAAGACAAATATCTACCTCCTACAACTGCTGTTTGAATAAATGAGACTTTATATTCTGCATGCAAAAGAATGAAGTCAGACCCTCACTTCATTCCATATACAAACAACTCAAAATGGATTAAAGACCTAAACATAGACTAAAACTATAAATTCCTAGAAGAAAACATGAAAGTACCATGTAGAACAATATCAAGAAAGTAGGAGGCACTCAATAAATGTTAAGGTCATTGTATAAATGGCTACTTACCACACCATGCTAGCAAAGTAATGCTCAAAACCCTCCAAGCTAGTCTTCAACAGTATGTGAGCCGAGAACTTCCAGATGTTCAAGCTGGATTTAGAAAAGATAAAGGAACCAGAGATCAAATTGCCAACATCTCTTAGATGATAGAAAAAGCAAGAGAGTTCCAGAAAACATCTACTTCTGCTTCATTGACTTTGCTAAAGCCTTTGACCATGTGGATCACAAGAAACTGTGGAAAATTCTTAAAGAGATGGGAATACCAAACCACCTTACCTACCTCCTGTATGTAGGTCAAGAAACAACAGTGAGAACCAGACATGGAACAATGAACTGGCTTATAACTGGGAGAGGAGTACATCAGGCTGTATATTGCCATACTACTTATCTAACTTATATGCAGAGCACATCATGCAAAATGCCAAACTGGATGAAGCAAAAGCTGGAATCAAAATTACCAGGAAAAATATCAACAGCCTCAGTTATGCAGAGGACACCACCCTTGTGGCAGAAAGCAAAAAGGAACTAAAGAGCCTCTTGATTAAGGTACAAGAGGAGAGTGAAATAGCTGGTCTAAAACTTGGCGCTCAAAAAATGAAGATCATGACATCCAGTCCCATCACTTCATGGCAAATAGTTGGGGAAATAATGGAAACAATGACAGACATTTTCTTGGGCTCCAAAATCACTGCAGACAATGACTGCAGCCATGAAATTAAAAGATCCTTGCTCCTTGGAAGAAAAGTTATGACCAACCTAGACAGCATATTAAAAACCATAGACATTACTTTACCAACAAAAGTCCGTCTAGTCAAAGCTATGGTTTTTCCAGTGGTCATGCATAGATGTGAGAGCTGGACTGCAAAGAAAGCTGAATGCTGAAGAATTGCTTTTGAACTGTGGTGTTGGAGAAGACTCCTGAGAGCCCCTTAAACAGCAAGGAATTACCAGTCCATCCAAAAGGAAATCAGTCCTGAATATTCATTGGAAAGATTGACGCTGAAGCTGAAGCTACAACACTTTGGCCACCTGATGCTAAGAGCCAGCTCATTGGAAGAGTTGCTGATGCTGGGAAAGATTGAAGGCAGGAGGAGAAGGAGACAACAGAGGACAAGACAGTTGGATGGCATCACCGACTTGAAGGACATGAGTTTGAGCAACTCCAGGAGAGGCTAATGGACAGGGAAGCCTGGCCTAAGGACAGGGAAGCCTGGCCTATTGCAGTCCTTGGGATCGCATAGAGTCAGACACAACTCAGCAACTGAACAAAAATCACACCAAACTTCTAGGCTTGACTACCAGGCATACAACAGTCAATCTATGAGTGTTTTGTATTGAATTTAAAAATTTTTTTGTTAATTGTTGTTTCCATGCGTGTTTCCCTGTTTTAACAGGTCTTTGGTAAAGAGTTTGGAGTTTAAGACTCATTCAGCTTCTTATAGTGTAACATTCTAAAATGACCCAGTTTGAGTCAGTGGTTCTGATCATCTACTAAACAAACAAATCTGAACTTGTGGTAATCAATTCATGTGCCTTTTTATGGCCAGATATTATCAAAATGTATTTCACAGGAGGATAATATAGAACATCTCTGAATAACTGTATCCTTTAGTGCAGACCAAATGGCCCATGCCCTAAAAGGAAAATTTTCACTGAATGGAAATATATTTGGCTCTTATTTGTTGTTGCTTTATTGTCAACAAGGTAATGAAAAAGAAGATTTAATTCTATTAATTATCGTTAGGAAAGCACAACAATGGTTTGTGTGTCATGCACAGTCTATGGGTTTCTCAAGGTCAAAAATAAATCTATTCTCTTCTTCAAATTCCCTTTGATAAATTCTATATGGTAGGTTTTTTTTAATTTGTTTGTTTACTTGTTTTGCTTTCACTATGATAAGAGCAAGTGCTGTTGCAAAGGATTTGATGTACTTTCATACTGTGGTATGACAAAATATTCAACACAAAGCAGCCTGCGTTACATTGAAAATGCATCAGTAATAGCTAACTAGTTATAATGTACATATCAACAATTGTTTAATAAAGATGTACATAGCGTTTATTAGAAATAATGTGCAATTGTTTAGTGACATGAGTATTAAATTACAAAGAGTTTCATGCATTGCATGATTTTATCATCACAGTAGATATTCAGGCTGTTTATTATTTATCCCATTTTAACCTAAACGTAACCTAAAATGTTAAGGTTCAGATAGTTAAGTGACTGTTGTGTTAGAGATGAACACTCCTCCAAATATTTGGGCTTCACTTTCCATAATGTGTAGTCCTTGCTAAAAACAATGGTTTCCCAGTCAAAGACCACATTTCTCAGGCTTCTATGCCTTCAGTTATTGCCAAGAGTCTAGGTTCTGACAGTAAATTGTGGCTAGAAATGACAACTGTCACTTCCAGGCAAGGATTTTTAAGAAGTCTATATTCTTTATTATCTTTCTCCCTGTCTGGCATCTAAATAGTCTGAGACTCCCTTGGATACATAGATTACAAGGTAGGGAGAACCTTGAAACCTAAATCCTTGTATCTCTGCAGAAAGGAAATCCACCCAGCAGGATGCTCCACATTGAACTGACCTCAAAACTCATGCTTCTAATTCTTGGGTAAATCTATAATGGTTCTCCAGCATCACCGCATTTAAGTTACAGTGGACACTGTTACACATGCAGATTCTGACTCTAACCAAGAGAGCACACTTCACATAGGTCAGTTTGAATTTGTGCCTTGGGTACTTCTGTAACTTCATCATGTTGCAGAAATAAGTCAGGGTGGACACAGCTCTTCTCATCACCTTCCCCACCCCATTCCCATTAGACTGGAGAAATGACTTGCTGCTCTTCTAAAGACTAACTTTTAAATATTTTAAAAGTTTGCTTTTTCTTATGAATATATAATTATTATGTGGGAAACAGAAACTAGGAGAAAAAATTGCCTATATCCATATTTCAGGCTCCCAAATACAAACCAAGTTTGGAGCATCTCACAGCTCACTTGCATTGTATGTCTAGGTTACTGTGGACTGCATTCTGAAAAAAGGAGGTAGTTACAGTGGAAATCTAGATACTGTTTCAAAGAGGATATATAGGTAAGGAAACCAAAACATGCCATAACTCCACTTTTACTCCCAATTAATCACAGAAATAATATAAGGCAGAGAGATTCATTTTCCAGGACTTAAATAAGCTCACATTATTCTTAAAATACTTGTCCAAAGTTTAAATAAATTTAGCACCATTATGGAATTAATTAATACCTAATGATGAGAAACTTAAATGCAGGTCAGGAAGCAGCAGTTAGAACTGGACATGGAACAACAGACTGGTTACAAATAGGAAAAGGAGTATGTCAAGGCTGTATATTGTCACCCTGCTTATTTAACTTCTATGCAGAGTACATCATGAGAAATGCTGTACTGCAAAAGCACAAGCTGGAATCAAGATTGCCGGGAGAAATATCAATAACCTCAAATATGCAGATGACACCACCCTTATGGCAGAAAGTGAAGAGGACCTAAAAAGCCTCTTGATGAAAGTGAAAGAGGAGAGTGAAAAGTTGGCTTAAAGCTCAACATTCAGAAAACGAAGATCATGGCATCTGGTCCCATCACTTCATGGGAAATAGATGGAGAAACAGTGTAAACAGTGTCAGACTTTATTTTTTGGGACTCCAAAATCACTGCAGATGGTGATTGCAGCCCTGAAATTAAAAGACGCTTACTCCTTGGAAGAAAAGTTATGAGCAACCCAGATAGCATATTGAAAAGCAGAGACATTACTTTGCCAACAAAGGTCCATCTAGTCAAGGCTATGGTTTTCCAGTGGTCATGTATGGATGTGAGAGTTGGACTGTGAAGAAAGCTGAGTGCCGAAGAATTGATGCTTTTGAACTGTGGTGTTGGAGAAGACTCCTGAGAGTCCCTTGGACTGCAAGGAGATCCAACCAGTCCATTTTAAAGGAGATTAACCCTGGGTGTTCTTTGGAGGGAATGATGCTAAAACTGAAGCTCCAGTACTTTGGCCACCTCATGCGAAGAGTTGACTCATTGGAAAAGAATCTGATGCTGGGAGGGATTGGGGGCAGGAGGAAAAGAAGTCAACAGAGGATGAGATGGCTGGATGGCATCACCGACTCGATGGACATGAGTGTGAGTGAACTCTGGGACTTGGTGATGGACAGGACGGCTTGGCGTGCTGCGATTCATGGGGTCGCAAAGAGTCAGACATGACTGAGAGACTGAACTGAACTGAACTGATCTATATTCACTCTTTCTGGCTCAGGGAAATATCAAGAATACTGACATATTCAATAATTCTGATTAGAACTTCAGATAAATATCCAGAATTGGGAAGGGGTTGGTGTGATGTCAGAGATATGAGTGTACTGACAAATGTTGCAAAGGAATTCCAAAATTTCAAAGGCTTAAAGGGAAAATCTTCAAACTGCTTCTGTCTCTGCCAAAGAACACATGGAAATCTGGAAGGATATGCTGAAAATATTGGTAATCATTAGAAGAGCCAGATCAATTTGTCTGTGGCACTGATTGGAAAAGAAGCTCAGCTGCAGGTTGTTGTCAAGACTCCCCAACCTAACAATTGTCAAAAACCAGTGGAATGAACAAGGCATTTCCAGGATGTTTTTCACCATTTCATCAAGTGGTTGAATCCCTATATTTTTTTCTAGACTGTATTTTAACACTGGTGAAACTTTATTAACAAATGCATGTTCCTAATTTACTTTAGGATTACATATATGATTTTCAGTTTATGTTTTCAGTTCTTACATTCTGAATCTAACTAGTACAGACAAATGAGTTTTTTCCTTTTTACTGAATTTGTTCACTCTTAGACATAAGAGCAAGTAGCACGTCCTCACCATCATCAAGCTTACATCTATTCTTCTCAGTATTTCCTTTGGTTTCATTTTCATTGGTCCAGAAGCACTGTGCACACTTCTGAGTGTGTGTGTACAAATACATGCATGTGTGAGTGTGATGTTTGAGAATATGTATGAGGGTGTGTGTATAACTGGGATGTGTGACTATGTGTGTAAGTATGTGTGTTTGTGTGTTCTTAAAGAGAAACACATAAAATAAATCAGAGTAAAACTAGTTAGATATCAAGGCAAATATTTTAATATTGGGTATCAAAGTTATATAAAACCAAAAAAGGACCTATTACTTTTATGGATACAATTTATTTTTTTAGAAGTGGTTTAAAGTAATTTTTGGTCTGATATTAGTTATAAATTAACAATTTTACATTAGTATTACTTTTTTTTTTACTTTTGTTACTATGGCAAATACTCTTACATGAAATTTTGTCTTAGAGTTAATCTGTGGAGCCAGCAAATACATTTCTTCTTTTGTCAGCATTTACAAATCTTTTCCTGTTTTCATGGTCATTATCATCACAATGAGTGTTATGTTGCAGCAAAAGACTGAAATGTTCTAAAAAACAGCTGTTCTCACATTCGATTTATTCTTTTTTGTTATGATATTTAAATTTTTAAAAAGCAACAGGTTGTTTTAGTAGTGTTGGATAACAAATTTCTTGAAGATTTCCAGAAAACAAAAGTTCTATCAAAATGAGAGAAAAATAACTAAGCAAAACTCCAAAACACTTTACTTCAAGCACTAGCTCGAGCTGGCTTAGCAGTGTCTACAAAGTGCCAAACCAACCTGGTAGAGAGAGAAAAATATCATTAACTTGCCTGGTTGCTTTGGCTATGTGTAGCACATTTCACTTTTTCAATGAAGTGCCTAGAATTAGAGTGAAAAATACATATTGTAGGTTGAAGAGCTAAAGAGCTTGCTGTCTTAAATCAGGTAGATTTTTTTTTTAATATAATTTGAAGAATTAGACTTTTCAAAAAATGGGAATTAGTAGAGCAAACAATGCCACTTTTCTTTACATCAGATACTTCCCTGATATACTGAGATATTACTTTTCTCTTTGAAACATGCTTATTTAATAGTAAGATTTGTCCTTTTTTCTTAAGCATGTGTTCTCTTTCCAAAGTGAAATGTCTCTGTACATCAAAAGAAAAAATAAAATAAAACAAAATTTGATCAATGTTGAAAAAAATAATCACTTTCCACAAACTAGTAGGCTTTTTCAATATTGACTTTAGAATCTGCAAAAGGAGAGGAAGTTTTGAGTTATACTTGGCTTTATGTTATGATTCTACCATTTTACTAAATATGTAAATCATGCCTGATTTTGATAATAACATTTCAAATTAAAAACAAATAAAGTTGATGATCAGTTCAGTTCAGTTCAGTCACTCAGTCGTGTCTGACTCTTTGTGACCCCATGAATTGCAGCACGCCAGGCCTCCCTGTCCATCACCAACGCCCAGAGTTCATTCAAACTCACGTCCATCGAGTCAGTGATGCCATCCAGCCATCTCATCCTCTGTCGTCCCCTTCTCCTCCTGCCCCCAATCCCTCCCAGCTTCAGAGTCTTTTCCAATGAGTCAACTCTTTGCATCAGGTGGCCAAAGTACTGGAGTTTTAGCTTTAGCATCATTCCTTCCAAAGAAATCTCAGGGCTGATCTCCTTTAGGATGGACTGGTTGGATCTCCTTGCAGTCCAAAGGACTCTCAAGAGTCTTCTCCAGCACCACAGTTCAAAAGCATAAATTCTTTGGTGCTCAGCTTTCTTCACAGTCCAACTTTCACATCCATACATGACTACAGAAAAACCATAGCTTTGACTAGACGGACCTTTGTTGGCAAAGTAATGTCTCTGCTTTTGGGCTCAATGCAGATAACCAAAATGGCCCATTTAAAAGATTTAAATTTATTGGAAATTAGAAAATAAAAGGCTTGATACTATGTTTGATATTTTTGAAATGCATTTTATACTCAATTATTACCATTTTAATTATTATTAAAATACAATATAGATGTCTGTATTGGTGGCTTCAGTTAAGTAGGTGATAATTTTACTTACTGTATAAAAAAATTATGTTTTAAATTAAGGCAATGGAACATGGCCATTATTTTTGCTTTATGTGATAGGACAAGTGTATTAGTGCTTACTTTCCCTTAATAAGCACTGATCACTAATAAAGAAATAATATCTATTCAAAAATTACAATTCAACATTCCTTCTTGAATCCACATTGAATGCTTCTAAAGATTCATGAATCAAGCAACATAATGTGATTATTTGCCATTTTTAGAATTTTAGTTCAACCCCTGGACAGATCATTTTCAATTCACCATCTTTTGTTTGTGTTGCAACATTCTGCATCTCTTGACACTTCTGCAGAATACCTGTTACAATGTTTGTCTCTTCACCTCTTCCATACCCTAGTGTTCACACCTCCAGGAATTATCATGTTACAAGTAAACAAATATGTTCTATCTACCAGTTTGCAAAAGTGGGTAAAACAAGTTTTTTTCACCACTACTCAACATACACTGCAGATACATCTCATGCATGCTTATTAAGTTTTAATTGAAACATTAGATCTGAGGCTAAATTACTATTGAATGATACCACCTCTGTTAATTCTTTCATACTTTGTTTGGCAAACAAATCTGCAATTGGTTTTTGTATATGAATGGTATTGGTGGATCACAAAAAGATCTAGAGACTTTATCTACTTAGAAAAAATAAGAAAATAAGAAGACTATAAAATGTTTTTCATTTGATTTTAAGAGAACCAAATCTACTTAGCTGCTCAATAGTGTCTGACTCTTTGTGACCCCATGGACTGTAGTCCACCAGGCTCTTCTGTCCATGGGGATTCTCCAGACAAGAATACTAGAGTGAGTTGCCACGCCCTCCCTCCAGGGGATCTTCCCAACCCAGGGATCAAACCCAGGTCTCCTGTATTGCAGGTGGATTCTTTACTGACTGAACCAAATATATTCTCAAAAAATGTCATCTTTTGAAATATGATGTTATATTTCTTTGTAAAAAGTTGAGAAATCTCCCCTGGAATTGCATTCCAGGCATACAATAACCAGATATGGTTTTCTCCCTCTGCTGGAATCTGATTCAAGAGAGCTGATGAGGCTGTCCATCATTAAGTTCCAATTTAGTTTATAGTATCTATATTTTCAGAGAAAAGTAAATGATTCATAGGAACACTATTCAGGCAGTGAGTACAAATGGAACAACTGCTGGAAGGAATTTAGGGGGTTAAATAGAGCAGTGAGTCAAGTTGGAACACATTTATTAGTCTAAAAACATACAGCCCTTCTGTACATACATACATACATATATACATATACATACATATATACATTTGTATGCATGTCCATATATACTATACACAAATATACATATATATACATATATGTATGTATGTATGTATATGTGTATATATATATATATACACACACACTCAAACACAAAATCTGTCAGTGAACTCTTAGATTGTTTCCATGTCTTGGCTATTGTAAAATAGTACTTCTATAAGCATTCCGATACATGTATCTTCTTCAGATTAGAGTTTTCTCTGGATCCATACCCAGAAGTAGGATTGTTGGATCATAAGGTAAAAGAATAAAATAATGTCATTTGGAGCAAAATGGATGGACCTAGAGGGCTTTTCTGGTGGTGCTACCCGACTCCAGTACTCTTGCCTGGAAAATCCCATGGGTGGAGGAGCGTGGTAGGCTGCAGCCTATGGGGTTGTTAAGAGTCAGCCACATCTGAGCGACTTCCCTTTCACTTTTCACTTTCACGCATCGGAGAAGGAAATGGAAACCGAGTCCAGTGTTCTTGCCTGGAGAGTCCCAAGGACGGGGGAGCCTGGTGGGCTGCCGTCTCTGGGGTCACACAGAGTCGGACACGACTGCAGCGACTTAGCAGCAGGAGCAGCAGCAGTGGTTAAAAACCCAACTGCTGATGCAGGAGATGTAAGAGACACTCATTCAATTCCTGGGTTGGGAAGATCCCTTGCAGGAGGCCATGGCAACCCACTCCAGCATTTTTAACTAGAGAATCCCATGGACAGAGGAGCCTGACCAGATACCATCCATAGGGTTGCAAAGAGTCAGACCCAACTGAAGTGATTTAGCACTGATGTACTTAGAGATTATCATACTAAATGAAGTCAAGTCAGACAGAGAAAGACAAATATCACCCAATATCTGTTATATGTGAAATCTTAAAAAAAAAATGATACAAAGGAACTTATTTATAGAACAGAAACAGACTCACAGGCATAGAAAACAAAATTACGGTTACCAAAGGGAAAAGTCGGGAGAGAAAAGAGATAAATTAGGAGTTCGGGATTAGTAGATACAAACAACAATATCAAAATAGATAAACAACAAGGTCCTACTGTATAGCATAGGAAACTATATTCAACATCTTGTAACAAACTATAATGTAAAAGAATCAGAAAAAGAATACACACACACACACACACACATATGCATATATAACTGAATCACTTTGCTGTACACCAAAAACTAACACAACTTTGTAAATCTACTATTCTTCAATTAAAGTACAATCCTAAAAATATCTTTCCAGGTTTACTTAGAATTATTTCCACAGAGCCATAATCATGAGGTGTGGTATCTGCAGTAAGCAATTTCATACTGTACTTCAACTGCTAAAGGCAATGAGGAGGAGGCAGAAAATTGTATGAATGGAAAACTTTGTCATATAATATCAATGAATGTCATGAGTTACACCCCTGCCTCCTAGGCTGACTAAAATTTTTAATCATTTTGTTAAGCAAGGAAAAGTACAAATAGACACATTTTCTCTGTTTTATTAATGCACTACAGGTGAATAGTCACCATTTTATTGAATGACATGTGGCAGGTATCATTCTAGGACTAATTTACTTTGTAGTATATAAATTGGGCTTCCCTGGTGGCTCAGAGGCTAAAGCGTCTGCCTGGAATGCAGGAGACCTGGGTTCAATCCCTGGGTCAGGAAGATCCCCTGGAGAAGAAAATGGCAACCCACTCTATATATAACTGAATCACTTTGCTGTACACCAAAAACTAACACAACTTTGTAAATCTACTATTCTTCAATTAAAGTACAATCCTAAAAATATCTTTCCAGGTTTACTTAGAATTATTTCCACAGAGCCATAATCATGAGGTGTGGTATCTGCAGTAAGCAATTTCATACTGTACTTCAACTGCTAAAGGCAATGAGGAGGAGGCAGAAAATTGTATGAATGGAAAACTTTGTCATATAATATCAATGAATGTCATGAGTTACACCCCTGCCTCCTAGGCTGACTAAAATTTTTAATCATTTTGTTAAGCAAGGAAAAGTACAAATAGACACATTTTCTCTGTTTTATTAATGCACTACAGGTGAATAGTCACCATTTTATTGAATGACATGTGGCAGGTATCATTCTAGGACTAATTTACTTTGTAGTATATAAATTGGGCTTCCCTGGTGGCTCAGAGGCTAAAGCGTCTGCCTGGAATGCAGGAGACCTGGGTTCAATCCCTGGGTCAGGAAGATCCCCTGGAGAAGAAAATGGCAACCCACTCCAGTACTCTTGCCTGGAGAATCCCATGGAGGGAGGAGCCTGGTAGGCTACAGTCCATGGGGTCGCAAAGAGTAGGACATGACTGAGTGACTTCACTCACTCCTATTTACATGTAGATTATGCTTGCCAAATACAAATATATGTGTGTGTGCATATATGTATGTGAAAGATAATGGGGAAAAGGCATTTAGAATAGTTTTAAGTTTAAAATAGGAAGTGTTTAACCAACAAGGACCTATTGTACAGCACAGGGAACTCTGCTATTATTATGTGGCAACCTGGATGGGAGGGGAGTTTGGGGGAGAAATATGTATATGTTTGGCTGAGTCCCTTTGCTGTCCACCTGAAACTGTCACACCATTGTTAATTGGCTAGACTCAAATACATAATAAATGTTTTTAAAAATAAGATAAGTGTTCAGAAACATTATATCATATAAAAGTTTCTATTTGGGGATAGATGCATTTTTCCCTAAAACAAATAGAGGATCAGAGTTAAATTTTTTAATTATCTTAATTTTCTCTCAAGGGTAAAAAAACTTCAAAAAAATGTCTGAAAATTTGAAGTCATGGTGTTCTTTTTCTGATGCTGTATATATCCTTACAATTAATGGGAATGTGATTATGCATCAATTATTAAAATTTGGAAGGAATTAAAATATTAAGGCTATTTTGTATTATTAGATGTGGTGTGCAATAAGTATTCCATCTTCTTAAAAACCTGAAGGACAGTTCTGCAAGCATTTGCCTTCAAGAAGAGGTGTTAAGTGGTCATGTGAACTACCTGTTTTCCTGAACACTGTTTAGAAAGACTTCAGGTTCTACTGAAAGACTGTTCTCTTACTATATCTGGTCGAATGTTGGTGTGAAGGTCTTCCTAGGCAGCTAACATTTCAAGTCTATCAGCTAAAAAAGAATTAACAGAAGAGAGGGTTTCCATGTCAGCTGATGTTTTGCTAGCTTAAAATCATAATTCCTATCTTGAATAAAATTACCTACCATGAAGAATAAATTGTTTCCCATAGGTAGTTAAATGTCCTTGAAAAAAATCTTCTTAGTATTGAAAAAAAATCTTGCTAATTGACAGTAGTTTTTTATACACACTGTTCACTCACTAGGTCCATATAAGAATAAATTTCCCATGAGTACTAACAATGGGCAACACATAGTCTACCCACCATGGAACACCCAATTCCCTTTAAACTCCCAGCATCCTTCCCCATAGTCAAGCCACAGAAGGCTCCCAGCCAATTAAAACATGCCTCAAGTATGTGGTTAAGCATGACCAGAGCCTCCCAACTGCAACAGAGGAAGCTGTAAAGCTGAGTGTAGTAGGAGGAAAGATAATTACCATCAGTATGCCTCCCACATGGGAAATGGTTAAACTTATCATTCCTCTCAATGGTACATTTGATGTAATATATTCATTTTTGTGCTTATTCTTATGTTTCAGGATGTTGTCTAGGAAAAGGTGTCTAGACAGAATGGAAAGAGCCTTTTCAGCATGCCTCTTAATGATTGTAAAATGAGTGACAAAATAAGAGATCTGGTCACTCTATGGCGGAAACTTCCAGAAGGACTGTTTTATGTAGAAGGGTATTTTGAAGTTTTCTAAAATAGATCATGACACAGAGAACATTCCTATAAAATCTGAGTCTCCCAAAATCTTTTGGCGAATTCATTCTTGCTATGTAGGATACTCTGAGAACTATACTGGACAAAAACAAAACAACCAAAAAAAAAATCAATTTTGATTTTAGAGAAATTAGATGCTTACTAGCTATTCAAAACTTAAGAATATGACCACTGGGCACTATGAGGATTAATCAGAACTGTGAATCCCTCTATGGCCATACCATCCTGAACGTGCCCAGTTTTATCTGATCTCTGAAGCCAGGCAGGGTTGGGCTTAGTTAGTACTTGGATGGGAGAAATGTGAATCCACTGACCAGAGAGACAATATTGTGCTTTTCATGAACTATTCATTGTACATTTCTGGGTAACATGGGACTGTTGTTAAAAACAATAATGATAACCAACATCGACTGAAGATTTAGCAGGCATTGTATTCAATATGTAATATAGGTTATGCAATTTAATCATCCTTACAAACTTTGGGAACATGTTAGGTCATGAGAAAGCAAAGTATATAAAGATATAATCTGTGATAATTATATATCTATATGTGCTCAGCATCTACTAAATGCCAGGTGTTAACATTTATTACCTAGTGTAATCTTTATATACTCATTAGAAGAGTACCATTTTCACCATGGTTATGTTTGAGGAGAAAAGGCTAACAGACTTTAATTAATTTGCCCAAAGTCACACAGAATATCTAGTACTCAAGAACTCATGTTCCACTACCAAAACTGTGTTCTTTCCAAAATACAAAAGACATTAAGTTTTCTGTTTTCACAAGGAATTTTTTTAGGGGCTCAATGTGTCTGAAGTGCTTTAAATCTTGGTGATAGACCCAGGCATTAAATTCATCTTCTTGAATTTGAAAACTCGTTTTCATTGTATGGCTTTTATTACATATATAATTCAAACCTATAACTATTAATCAAAATTGTCTACAGATTATGATAAGAACTCCGCTCAAATAAACTAAATAGTGGATGTTCCAATTTGTCCCAACTGGCAAATATAGATTCTTTTAAAGCAAGTTGTTGCTGTTGTCCAGTCTCCCAGTGATGTCTGATTCTTTGTGACCCCATGGACTGCAGCATGCCAGACCTCCCTGTCCCTCACTATCTCCTAAAATTTGCCCAAGGTCATGTCCATTACATCGGTGATGCCATCCAGCCATCTCATCCTCTGACACCCTCTTCTCTTTCTGCTCTTCTCCCTTCCTTCCCCAGCATCAAGGGACTTTTCCAATAAGTCAGCTGTTTGGTCAGATGACCAAAGTGTTGGAGTTTCAGCTTCAGCATCAGTCCTTCCAATGAGTATTCATGGTTAATTTCCCTTAAAATTGACTGGTTTGAACACCTTGATGTCCAAGGAATTCTCAGGAGTTTTCTCCAGCACCATAGTTCAAAGCATCAATTTTTCAGCATTCCATCTTCTTTACAGTCCAGCTCTAACAACTGTACATGACCACTGGGAAGACCATAGCCTTGACTATATGGACCTTTGTCAGCAGAGTAATGTCTCTGCTTTGAATCCCATGGAGGGAGGAGCCTGGTAGGCTACAGTCCATGGGGTCGCAAAGAGTAGGACATGACTGAGTGACTTCACTCACTCCTATTTACATGTAGATTATGCTTGCCAAATACAAATATATGTGTGTGTGCATATATGTATGTGAAAGATAATGGGGAAAAGGCATTTAGAATAGTTTTAAGTTTAAAATAGGAAGTGTTTAACCAACAAGGACCTATTGTACAGCACAGGGAACTCTGCTATTATTATGTGGCAACCTGGATGGGAGGGGAGTTTGGGGGAGAAATATGTATATGTTTGGCTGAGTCCCTTTGCTGTCCACCTGAAACTGTCACACCATTGTTAATTGGCTAGACTCAAATACATAATAAATGTTTTTAAAAATAAGATAAGTGTTCAGAAACATTATATCATATAAAAGTTTCTATTTGGGGATAGATGCATTTTTCCCTAAAACAAATAGAGGATCAGAGTTAAATTTTTTAATTATCTTAATTTTCTCTCAAGGGTAAAAAAACTTCAAAAAAATGTCTGAAAATTTGAAGTCATGGTGTTCTTTTTCTGATGCTGTATATATCCTTACAATTAATGGGAATGTGATTATGCATCAATTATTAAAATTTGGAAGGAATTAAAATATTAAGGCTATTTTGTATTATTAGATGTGGTGTGCAATAAGTATTCCATCTTCTTAAAAACCTGAAGGACAGTTCTGCAAGCATTTGCCTTCAAGAAGAGGTGTTAAGTGGTCATGTGAACTACCTGTTTTCCTGAACACTGTTTAGAAAGACTTCAGGTTCTACTGAAAGACTGTTCTCTTACTATATCTGGTCGAATGTTGGTGTGAAGGTCTTCCTAGGCAGCTAACATTTCAAGTCTATCAGCTAAAAAAGAATTAACAGAAGAGAGGGTTTCCATGTCAGCTGATGTTTTGCTAGCTTAAAATCATAATTCCTATCTTGAATAAAATTACCTACCATGAAGAATAAATTGTTTCCCATAGGTAGTTAAATGTCCTTGAAAAAAATCTTCTTAGTATTGAAAAAAAATCTTGCTAATTGACAGTAGTTTTTTATACACACTGTTCACTCACTAGGTCCATATAAGAATAAATTTCCCATGAGTACTAACAATGGGCAACACATAGTCTACCCACCATGGAACACCCAATTCCCTTTAAACTCCCAGCATCCTTCCCCATAGTCAAGCCACAGAAGGCTCCCAGCCAATTAAAACATGCCTCAAGTATGTGGTTAAGCATGACCAGAGCCTCCCAACTGCAACAGAGGAAGCTGTAAAGCTGAGTGTAGTAGGAGGAAAGATAATTACCATCAGTATGCCTCCCACATGGGAAATGGTTAAACTTATCATTCCTCTCAATGGTACATTTGATGTAATATATTCATTTTTGTGCTTATTCTTATGTTTCAGGATGTTGTCTAGGAAAAGGTGTCTAGACAGAATGGAAAGAGCCTTTTCAGCATGCCTCTTAATGATTGTAAAATGAGTGACAAAATAAGAGATCTGGTCACTCTATGGCGGAAACTTCCAGAAGGACTGTTTTATGTAGAAGGGTATTTTGAAGTTTTCTAAAATAGATCATGACACAGAGAACATTCCTATAAAATCTGAGTCTCCCAAAATCTTTTGGCGAATTCATTCTTGCTATGTAGGATACTCTGAGAACTATACTGGACAAAAACAAAACAACCAAAAAAAAATCAATTTTGATTTTAGAGAAATTAGATGCTTACTAGCTATTCAAAACTTAAGAATATGACCACTGGGCACTATGAGGATTAATCAGAACTGTGAATCCCTCTATGGCCATACCATCCTGAACGTGCCCAGTTTTATCTGATCTCTGAAGCCAGGCAGGGTTGGGCTTAGTTAGTACTTGGATGGGAGAAATGTGAATCCACTGACCAGAGAGACAATATTGTGCTTTTCATGAACTATTCATTGTACATTTCTGGGTAACATGGGACTGTTGTTAAAAACAATAATGATAACGAACATCGACTGAAGATTTAGCAGGCATTGTATTCAATATGTAATATAGGTTATGCAATTTAATCATCCTTACAAACTTTGGGAACATGTTAGGTCATGAGAAAGCAAAGTATATAAAGATATAATCTGTGATAATTATATATCTATATGTGCTCAGCATCTACTAAATGCCAGGTGTTAACATTTATTACCTAGTGTAATCTTTATATACTCATTAGAAGAGTACCATTTTCACCATGGTTATGTTTGAGGAGAAAAGGCTAACAGACTTTAATTAATTTGCCCAAAGTCACACAGAATATCTAGTACTCAAGAACTCATGTTCCACTACCAAAACTGTGTTCTTTCCAAAATACAAAAGACATTAAGTTTTCTGTTTTCACAAGGAATTTTTTTAGGGGCTCAATGTGTCTGAAGTGCTTTAAATCTTGGTGATAGACCCAGGCATTAAATTCATCTTCTTGAATTTGAAAACTCGTTTTCATTGTATGGCTTTTATTACATATATAATTCAAACCTATAACTATTAATCAAAATTGTCTACAGATTATGATAAGAACTCCGCTCAAATAAACTAAATAGTGGATGTTCCAATTTGTCCCAACTGGCAAATATAGATTCTTTTAAAGCAAGTTGTTGCTGTTGTCCAGTCTCCCAGTGATGTCTGATTCTTTGTGACCCCATGGACTGCAGCATGCCAGACCTCCCTGTCCCTCACTATCTCCTAAAATTTGCCCAAGGTCATGTCCATTACATCGGTGATGCCATCCAGCCATCTCATCCTCTGACACCCTCTTCTCTTTCTGCTCTTCTCCCTTCCTTCCCCAGCATCAAGGGACTTTTCCAATAAGTCAGCTGTTTGGTCAGATGACCAAAGTGTTGGAGTTTCAGCTTCAGCATCAGTCCTTCCAATGAGTATTCATGGTTAATTTCCCTTAAAATTGACTGGTTTGAACACCTTGATGTCCAAGGAATTCTCAGGAGTTTTCTCCAGCACCATAGTTCAAAGCATCAATTTTTCAGCATTCCATCTTCTTTACAGTCCAGCTCTAACAACTGTACATGACCACTGGGAAGACCATAGCCTTGACTATATGGACCTTTGTCAGCAGAGTAATGTCTCTGCTTTTCAACACACTGTCTAGGTTTGTCACAACTTTCCTGCCAAGAAGCAAATGTCTTCTAATTTCATGGCTTACAGTCACCACCTGCAGTGATTTTAGAGCCCAAGAAGAGGAAATCTGTCACTACTTTCACCTTTCCCCCCACTCTATTTGCCAGGAAGTAATGGGGCCAGATACCATGATTTTCATTTGTTTTAATATTTAGTTTTAAGCTGGCTCTCTCACTCTCCTCCTTCACCCTCATCAAGAGGCTCTTTAGTTTATCTTTGCTTTCTGCCATTAGAGTGGTATTGTCCACCTATCTGAGATTGTTGATTTTTCTCCCACCTATCTTGATTCTGACTTGTGACTCATCCAGCCTGGCATTTCTCATGATGTGCTCAGCATATAAATTAAACAAACAGGCTGACAGCACACAGCCCTGTTGTACTCCTTTCTCAATCTTGAACCAATCAGTTGCTACATACAGTGTTCTAACTTTCGCCTCTTAACCTGTATGCAGGTTTCTCAGGAGACAGGAAAGAGGATGAGATGCTGAGACAGTATCACTGACTCAATGGACATGAATCTGACCAAACTTTGGGAGACAGTGAAGGACAGGGAAGCCTGGCATGCTGCAGTTCTTGAGGTCATGAAGAGTCAGACACGACTTAGTGACTGAACAACAGTAATTTTACACATCAAGAAAGTGAAATAGGAAGAAAAGAAGCCCAAAGTTAACAAAATGCAGGAAATAAGGATCAGAAAAGACATACAGAAAATAAAAACAATAGAAAAAGTTTTAAAATTGAGTTGAAGTTTTAAAAAAATTAACAAAATTGACAAACCCTTAGTTAGATTTAAAAAAAAAAAAAAAATGAAAGAGGATGAGATGCTGAGACAGTATCACTGACTCAATGGACATGAATCTGACCAAACTTTGGGAGACAGTGAAGGACAGGGAAGCCTGGCATGCTGCAGTTCTTGAGGTCATGAAGAGTCAGACACGACTTAGTGACTGAACAACAGTAATTTTACACATCAAGAAAGTGAAATAGGAAGAAAAGAAGCCCAAAGTTAACAAAATGCAGGAAATAAGGATCAGAAAAGACATACAGAAAATAAAAACAATAGAAAAAGTTTTAAAATTGAGTTGAAGTTTTAAAAAAATTAACAAAATTGACAAACCCTTAGTTAGATTTAAAAAAAAAAAAAAAGCACAAACTCAAACAAAAAAGTTAGAGCAGTTATAAAATATTTATAGCAGCCCGCAGACTGGGCCAAATTTGATTTATAGTTGTTTTACTCAGCTAGCAAAATGTTTTAAAATATTGAGTCAATATTTTAAAAATCAAGATATTTCACATAAAAACCTGGATTTGAAATCCTTTTTAAGCATTCAGAAGGCTCTAGCAATACTGTACCCATATATTCACAGATCAGTACATGGCAGAAGCAAGGTAGCATTCATCCCTCTTAGATTGCCTGTGTTCTCTTTGCCATGGCTTGCAATGCTTCCTGATACCACTGCCATCCTGAGGTTGTAGGTTGCCTTTGAAAAATCATGTTTATCCTATTGTCTCTAATACCATGTCACCACCAAAAGTTATAAATAAGAAATGGATTTTGAGGACTGTTTTCTAAGAGCCTGGAAAGCATATTTCTTTGTGAAAATGAAAAACATGCCCACACATTTAATATAAAACACCTAGTACTCTTCTCTAACTTATTTGTTTGAGTCTGTGTGTTTTTTTTTTTAACTAATCTAGCTAAAGGATTGTCAATTTTGTTAATTTTTTTTAAAGTTTAACTCAATTTTAAAACTTTTGTATCACTTTTCTTTTCTCTATGTCTTTTCTGATCCTTATTATTTTCTCATTTTGTAAACTCTGGGCTTATTTTCTTCCTATTTCAGTCCTTGATGTGTGAAATTGTTGTCCAGTTGCTAAGTCATGACCTACTCTTCACAACCCCATGAACTACAGCATGCCAGGCTTTCCTGTCCTTCATATCTCCCAGAGTTTGGTTAAATTCATGTCCATTGAGTTGGTGATACTATCTAAGCATCTCATCCTCTCTTTCCCTCTTCTCTCCTTGCCTTCAATCTTTTCCAGCATCAGAGTCTTTTCCAGAGAGTTGGTTCCTCGCATCATGTGGCTGAAGTATTGGAGCTTCAGCTTTAGCATCAGTCCCTCCAATGAATATTCAGGGTTGATTTCCTTTAGGATTGATAGGTTTGATCACAGAAAACTGTGAGAAATTCTTAAAGAGAAGGGAATAACAGACAACCTGCCTGTCTCCTGAGAAGCCTGTATGCATGACAAGAAGCAACAGTTAGAAAGAGACATGGAACAATGGACTGGTTCAAAATTGGGAAAGAAGTATGTCAAGGCTGTGTATTGTCATTGTCACTCTGCGTATTTAACTTATATGTAGAATACATTATATGAAATGTCAGGCTGGATGAATCACAAGCTGGAATCAAGATTGCTGGGAGAAATGTCAACAGCCTCAGATATGTGTAAAGTTAAGTTGTTTATTTGAGATCTTTCTTCTTTCTTAGTGTAGATATTTTCAATACTCCCAGTGGATGTCTGAAACTATGGTAGTACCAAACCCTATATACATCTACACTATGCTTTTTCTATACTAATGGGCTGGTACTGTATACAGCATGGATTTGCTGAACAAAAGGATACTTCACATTCTAGGCAGGCCAGATGGCATAAGATTCCACCTAGCTACTCAGAATAGTGTGCAACTTAAGATTTATGAATTTTTGGACTTCCCTGGTGGTCCAATGGTTAAGAATTTGCCTGTCAATGGAGGGAAAATGAATTCAATCCCTTGTCAGGGAAGACCCCACATGCCACAGAGCAACTAAGCCTCCGCACCACAACTACTGAGGCCACACACGTAGAGCCTGTGTTCCACAACAGGAGAAGCTACCACAGTGACAGTCTGTGGACTACAGCCAGAGAGCAGCCCCTGCTCACCACAACTGGAGAAAACCTGCACAGAGCAACGAATAATTTTCTAGAATTTTTCACTTAGTATTTTCAAACTATGATAAACTGTGGGCGACTGAAACTGCAAAAAAGCAAAACCAAGGATAAGCTGGGACTACTACACTTAGGAATTCTGATGTTGAGTGCACATATATTTGCAATTGCTGTATCTTCCCGCTGAGTGAACATTTGTATCATTATATAATGACCTTCTTTGTCTCTAGAGACAGTTTTTTACTTAAAATCTGCCTTATCAGATATTAGCGTAGCCACTCCAGCATTTGGGGGGTTACTATTTGGATGTAATATCTTGTTTATCTTTTATTTTCAATCTATGTGTATCCTTGAATCTAAAGTGAGCTCTAGTATTCAGCATACAGTGATTATTCAGTCACTCAGTGCCTTTTTACTGGG
Organism: Oreotragus oreotragus; assembly: GCA_006410675.1. NCBI lineage: Eukaryota > Metazoa > Chordata > Mammalia > Artiodactyla > Bovidae > Oreotragus > Oreotragus oreotragus. The sequence goes on from SJYX01020116.1 coordinate 145,939, forward strand.
GAGTTTAGTCCATTTACATTTAACATGGTTATTGACAGAGAAGGACTTACTCTCGCCATTTTGTTAACTGTTTTCTGTTTGTAGTCATTTTGTCCCTCTTTCTTCTCTTGCTGTTTTCCTTTGTGTTTCTTCTTCTTCTTCTTCTTCTTTTTTCTTGTTATTGATAGGTTTTGATTCCTATGTCTTTGTGTGTGTGTGTGAGTTCCATAGGTATTTTTGGTAGTTATCAAGGGGTTTATATAAATTATCATAAAATTATAACTCTATTTACGCTAATAAAAAATAAACTTTACTTGCAAACTCTTTGTTTTTATCTTTCTTCCCCTTACATTATACACTCTTGATGACACAAATTACATCTATTTACATTTTGTCTCCCTTAACATCGTTTAGTTATAGTTGTTTTTAAAACTTTTTTCTTTTAACTCAGATAACAGAATTAAAACAATTTATTCACTACCATTATACCAATACAGTAATCTCTTTTTTCTTTCCCTGACTTATTTACTTGGCTGTCTGCTGCAAGTGTTTTAGTCTCAATGCTTGTACAAGCGCTATACTCATTCAAACATTCTTTCTGAACTCCTCTAGCTAGGAGTGTAGCTGACTGGGAGGAAACAGAAGCAAGGAGACTGCCAGCCCTCCATTCTAGTCAGCCTCATCTTTTCTGTGGATGATACCACTGCTGCTGCTGCTAAGTCACTTCAGTCGTGTCCGACTCTGTGTGACCCCATAGACGGCAGCCCACCAGGCTCCCCCACCCCTGGGATTCTCCAGGCAAGAATACTGGAGTGGGTTGCCATTTCCTTCTCCAATGCATGAAAGAGAAAAGTGAAAGTGAAGTCGCTCAGTCTGTCCGACTGTTAGCGACCCCATGGACTGCAGCCCACCAGGCTGCTCCGTCCATTGGATTTTCCAGGCAAGAGTGATACCACTATAATGGCAAAAAGTTAAGAGGAACTAAAGAGCCTCTTGATGAGGCTGAAAGAGGACAGTGAAAAAACGGGCTTAAAAGTCAACATTCAAAAAACTAAGATTATGGCATCAAGTCCCATTACTTCATGGCAAATAGCACTGAGGAAGAGGGAACAGTGACAGATTTTATTTTCTTGTCCTCCAAAATCACTGTGGACAATGAGTGCAGCCTTGAAATTAAGGACACTTGCTCCTTGAAAAGAAAGCTATGACAAACCTAGGCAGCATATTAAGAAGCAAAGACATCACTGCTGACAAAGGTCCTTATAGTCAATGCTATGGTTTTTCCAGTCAGTTCAGTTCAGTTCAGTCACTCAGTCACGCCTGAATCTTTACGACTCCATGAATCACAGCACGCCAGGACTTCCTGTCCATCACCAACTCCTGGAGTTCACTCAAACTCATGTGCATTGAGTCAATGATGCCATTCAGCCATCTCATCCTCTGTCGTCCCCTCCTCCTCCTGCACCCAATCCCTCCCAGCATCAGGGTCTTTTCCAATGAGTCAGCTCTTCGCATCAGGTGGCCAAAGTATTGGAGTTTCAGCTTTAGCATCAGTCCTTCCAATGAAGACCCAGGACTGATCTCCTTTGGAATGGACTGGCTGGACCTCCTTGCAGTCCAAAGGACCCTCAAGAGCCTTCCCCAACACCACAGTTCAAAAGCATTAATTTTTCGGCATTCAGCTTTCTTCACAGTCCAACTCTCACATCCATACATGACCACTGGGAAAACTATAGCCTGGACTAGATGGACCTTTATTGGCAAGTAATGTCTCTGCTTTTGAATATGCTATCTAGGTTGGTCATAACTTTCCTTGCAAAGAGTAAGTGTATTTTAATTTCAGGGCTGCAATCACCATCTGCAGTGATTTTGGAGCCCCCAGAATTAAAGTTTGACATTGTTTCCACTACTTCCCCATCTATTTCCCATGAAGTGATGGGACTGGATGCCATGATCTTCGTTTTCTGAATGTTGAGCTTTAAGCCAACTTTTTCACTCTCCTCTTTCACTTTCATCACTTCCCTGGTGGCTCAGATGGTAAAGCATCTGTCTACAATGCGGGAGACCCGGGTTCGAGCCCTGGGTTGGGAAGATCCCCTGGAGAAGGAAATGGCAATCCACTCCAGTACNCTTTAAGCCAACTTTTTCACTCTCCTCTTTCACTTTCATCACTTCCCTGGTGGCTCAGATGGTAAAGCATCTGTCTACAATGCGGGAGACCCGGGTTCGAGCCCTGGGTTGGGAAGATCCCCTGGAGAAGGAAATGGCAATCCACTCCAGTACTATTGCCTAGAATAATCCCATGGACAGAGAAACCTGGTAGGCCCCAGTCTATGGGGTCGCAAAGAGTCGGACACGACTGAGCGACTTCACTTCACTTCACTTCTAAGAGGCTTTTTAGTTCCTTTTCACTTTCTGCCATAAAGGTGGTGTCATCAGCATATCTGAGGTTATTGATATTTCTCCTGGCAAACTTGATTCCAGCTTGTACTTCTTCCAGCCCAAAATTTCTCATGATGTACTCTGCATAAAAGTTAAATAAGCAGGGTGACAATATACAGCCTCGATGTACTCCTTTTCCTTTTTGGAACTAGTCTGTTGTTCCATGTCCAGTTCTAATTGTTGCTTCCGGAACTGCATATATGATTCTCAAGAGGCAGGTCAGGTGGTCTGGTATTCCCATCTCTTTCAGAATTTTCCACAGTTTCTTGTGTATTTCTCATGATGTACTCTGCATAAAAGTTAAATAAGCAGGGTGACAATATACAGCCTCGATGTACTCCTTTTCCTTTTTGGAACTAGTCTGTTGTTCCATGTCCAGTTCTAATTGTTGCTTCCGGAACTGCATATATGATTCTCAAGAGGCAGGTCAGGTGGTCTGGTATTCCCATCTCTTTCAGAATTTTCCACAGTTTCTTGTGATCCACACAGTCAAAGGCTTTGGCATCGTCACTAAAACAGAAATAGATGTTTTTCTAGAACTCTTACCTTTTCCATGATCCAGCAGATGTTGGCAATTTGATCTCTGGTTCCTCTGCCTTTTCTTAAACCAGCCTGAACATCTGGGAGTTCACCATTTACGTATTGCTGAAGCCTGGCTTGGAGAATATTGAGCATTACTTTACTAGCATGTGAGATGAATGCAATTGTGTGGTAGTTTGAGCATTTTTTGGCACTGCCTTTCCTTGGGATTGGAATGAAAATTGACCTTTTCCAGTCCTGTGGCCACTGCTGAGTTTTCCAAATTTGCTGGCATATTGAGTGCAGCACTTTCACAGCATCATCTTTCAGGATTTGAATAGCTCCACTAAAATTCCATCACCTCCACTAGCTTTGTTTGTAGTGTTGCTTTCTAAGGCCCACTTGACTTCACATTCCAGGCTGTCTTGCTCTAGGTGACTGATCTCACCGTTGGGATTACCTGGGTCATGAAGATCTTTTTTGTACAGTTCTTCTGTGTATTCTTGCCACCTCTTCTTAATATCTTCTGCTTCTGTTAGGTCCATACAATTTCTGTCCTTTATCGAGCCCATCTTTGCATGAAATGTTCCCTTGGTATCTTTAATTTTCTTGAAGAATCTCTAGTCTTTCCCATTCTGTTCTTTTCCTCTGTTTCTTTGCATTGATCTCTGAGGAAGGCTTTCTTGTCTCTCCTTTCTATTTTTGGGGACTTTGCATTCAGATGCATCTTTCCTTTTCTCCTTTGTTTTTCACCTCTCTTCTTTTCACAGCTATTTGTAAGGCCTCCCCAGACAGCCATTTTGCTTTTTTTGCATTCCCCTTCCACGGGGATGGTCTTTATCCCTGTCTCCTGTACAATGTCATGAACCTCTATCCATAGTTCATCAGGCACTCTATCTATCAGATGTAGTTCCTTAAATCTATTTCTCACTTTCACTGTATAATCATAAGGGATTTGATTTTGGTCATACCGGAATGGTCCAGTGGTTTTCCCTACTTTCTTCAATTTAAGTCTGAATTTGGTAATAAGGAGTTCATGATATGAGCCACAGTCAGCTCCTGGTCTTGATTTTCCTGACTGTATAGAGCTTCTCCATCTTTGGCTACAATGAATATAATCAATCTGTTTTCAGTGTTGCCCATCTGGTGATGTCCATGTGTAGAGTCTTCTCTTGTGTTGTTGGAAGAGGGTGTTTGCTATGACTAGTGCGTTTTCTTGGCAAAACTCTAGCCTTTGCCCTGCTTCATTGCGTATTCCAAGGCCAAATTTTCCTGTTACTCCAAGTGTTTCTTGACTTCCTACTTTTTCATTCCAGTCCCCTATAATGTAAAGGACATCTTTTGGGGGTGTTAGTTCCAAAAAGTCTTGTAGGTCTTCATAGAACCGTTCAACTTCAACTTCTTCAGCATTACTGGTTGGGGCATAGACATGATTACTGTGATATTGAATGGATTGCCTTGGAAATGAACAGAGATCATTCTGTTGTTTTTGAGATTGTATCCAAGTACTACATTTCAGACTCTTTTTTTTTTTTTTACTATGATGACTACTCCATTTCTTCCTAGGGATTCCTGCCCACAGTAGTAGATATAATGGTCATCTGAGTTAAATTCACCCTTTCTAGTCCATTTTAGTTCGCTGATTCCTAGAGTGTCAATGTTCACTCTTACCGTCTCCTGTTGGACCACTCCCAATTTGCCTTGATTCATTTACTTAACATTCCAGGTTCCTATGCAATATTGCTCTTTACAGCATTCGACCTTTCTTCCCTGTAGTCATGTACAGGTGTTAGATTTGGACCATAAAGAAGGCTGCTGCTGCTGCTAAGTCACTTCAGTCATGTCTGACTCTGTGCAATCCCAGAGACTGCAGCCCACCAGGCTCTCCCATCCCTGGGATTCTCCAAGCAAGAACACTGGAGTGGGTTGTTATTTCCTTCTCCAGTGCATAAAAGTGAAAAGTGAAAGTGAATGACAGAGAAACCTGGCATGCTGTAGTCCATGGGTTGCGAAGAGTCAGACATGACCAAGCAACAACAAATGTTTTGTTTATATATCTGCAAACAGTTTTTGCTGAAATACGGGTTGCTATTGTTAAAAATAATTTCAGAAGTTACCCTTGCTTACTATAATGAATGTTAGAATTTCTATATGTACCTTCACACTAAAATATATGACTAGGTGAGCCATATTAGCCCCTCAAATCTCAGACAACTTAAACCCTTGAAGCTCCACAGAAGAAGAGTTAGAATTAAACAAAATGTAATTTGTAACAGAGATGGAAGAGACATCTATAGAACTCGTCTTTCATTTTTTCTATAAGGGATTATATCTATTCCACTTCACAGAATGTTTATTTGTTAATGCTTCTCAACTTGGGATTGTGGTTTCCTAGTTATTAATTTTCCTGCAATTAGAAGTGGTAGCAAGTCGTTTGGGATGATGAGTTCTTGGGCCAGATTACACCTGTTTGACTCCTAGCTCCTCTGTTTACTAACTGCATTCTTCTGTACAAGGCTTTTAAACCTCTGTGAGCCTTAATATCTTCATAGGATAGATAAGGAAAATAATAGTATCTCCTACCTCACAAGGCTGTTTGAGGACTAACAAGTTATTACATAGAAATAAAATAGTTGATGGCACAGTAACTTCTCAATAAACATTAGTTATTGATGTTTCCTTTAGAATGGAATGGAGGCAATGGGATTATTTCTCCCAAAGTTCATAAATTTAACTTGTTCACAACTGATCCTTGGTTTTGTTGCAAACTTGATGCTCCCAGGTCTGTCTCCTCTCAGTAAATTATAACCTAGAATTGTGTTGGCCATAAATTTGAATACGCCCACTTTCTCCCATCCTCCATAAACTGATAATCAGTATTAATGTTTTCTTTCATTCCAAAATCTTTCTTGANCAAAGTTCATAAACTTAACTTGTTCACAATTGATCCTTGGTTTTGTTGCAAACTTGATCCTCCCAGGTCTGTCTCCTCTCAGTAAGTTATAACCTAGAATTGTGTTGGCCATAAATTTGAATACGCTCACTTTCTCCCATCCTCCATAAACTGATAATCAGTATTAATGTTTTCTTTCATTCCAAAATCTTTCTTGAATACAACTTTTCCTCTCCTTTCATACTCTCACATCTCCTAGTCCAAGACACTATTATATCTCATTTGGTCTCCTGCTTTCTTAATGGTCTTCCAGATTTTACTCCTGTTTCTCTCCAATCTGTTTTCCAGGCAGCACCAGAGTGAGCATGGTAAAACAAAAACAAATATTTGGATCCTGTCATATCCTGCTTAACCCCTTCAATGGCTGCTCATTGCACTTGGAATAAAGTCTAAATTTCCTAACAAATTGAGCTGGTTCCCAAATCTAGCTTCATTTCTTATCACTGTCATACTTGGCTCCAGACAACTTAGCCTCTTTTTGGTTCCATGAACACAGGAAAGTCTTTCTTGCCTGTGACTTTCATACATACAGTCTCCTCTGCTTAGGCTGCCCATACATGATATGCTCTTCTTACATTCTATGTATTGGGATTATGTCAAGCCTTCAAAGACTTGATTTTGTAATTACCTAATAGGGGTATTTCTCTGCCCATACTTTCCTGTTGCTGTACTTGACTGTCTCCTTTATGATTTGTAATTTGTAATTGTTGTTGTTATACCCAGCAGTTACATAAATGGATGAATAAGAATGAATAATGAATATATGTGTATGTATATGCACATACAGCATGTTTGCTTCCTCAGTTATCATTTACTTTGTTTACTAGATTATAAGCCCCACAACTGAAGGGACCATGTTTGTTTTATTTTCACCAAATCATCCCCACTGACTATAGAAGACTGCATTGAACATTTGTGGAATCAATGCATGAGTAAAAAGTTTCCCAGACTAAAATCATGAAAATGTTCAAAAAGGATAAAATGTTCATGAAGCATAAAAAATTAAGGATGATTAAAAGTTATTGCCAAAGAACTTTCTCACCATCCACAAGTCAATCCCTGCGCTACAGAAAAGAAATGTGTCACCAGAAAAGGTACATCACTATTTGGCATTAATAACACAAAGCAAACCTTTGTGCTCCCACAAAATATCTCATGATGTCACCATAAGAGAATCATTGTCTTGAACATCATGTTGGTCAGATCAGTTAGTAACAATTATTAAATGATCACAATAACAGTAACTGATTTTGGAGTAAAATCTCAACTCTTAAAGAGTATCAACATAAATCATACTGTAATTCTAGGATTGTTTTCGCTATTTATCAAACATGATTAGTGAATTTGAGGGGATATATAATTTCACTGTAAGGTAAAGATATGATTATTTCATTTTATTTTTACTGACTGATAAAAAGTATAATACCATTTTTTATGCTCTAATGTGCTCAGATATTAATACCAATACTCTACCTTCTATGAGCTTGGAGTATCAGTAATCATATAAAGAAGGAGAAATCAGTCATCTCTATGATATTAACATAGTCTGGAAATATAACATAATCTAAAAGGCAGTTATAAATGGTGTCTTTGCAGAGACTTTTTTACCTTGTGAAATAAGAATATTCACTATGTAGAGGAACTAACTGCTTCACCATTTCAAAGAAGCCTTTATGAATAGGCCACTAACTCAAATCACTGTTCATCTGGATTGTCACAATGGTTGCACAGGCCACGCTTCTAAGCAGGTTATTAGAAGGATTATACCTGAGAGCTACTTTGCATAAAAACACAGGATGCAGCGACTTTCCTGGGTGTCCAGTGGTTAAGACTTCATGTATTCAATGTAGGAGAGTGGGGGGCACATTTTCCATCCCTGGTGGGGGAGCTAAGATCTCACATACCGCTTGGCAAACCCAAAAAGTTTTTAAAAAATAAAAAGCAGAGCATGGCTCTCATGAATCTACTTTCCAATTTGCATATCAGCATTTTAAAGAAAATCAATGGATACTCTTCTAAAGGAAGCTCCTCACAAAGGTCACACACCTCCCAAAGGTATGTTCCTGGCTGCTCCATCTATGGGCTTTTTCAGGGAGCCCTCAATTTTCCCTGGACACTGAGGCAACCCTCAGAAGCAGGTTTTATCAAGAAGGCAAATCCAAGGCTTCTCCAACTCATACTTTCTAAGAAGATGCAATTTGGTGTCAGTGTTTTAGGACATAACATGAAGCAGGTTTTCTCTTGAACAGTTAAGGCCTGACAAGTGCCTCCTCTTAGCCCTGGCACCTTGTTCCTATATATGTTTGCTAGTTTAGCTGCACAAAGAAACACATTTTGGAGAAGAAAAAAAAAAAAAAGATAAATAGATTTTGCCAGGTTGGCTCTGAACCTATCTTTCACACCACTGTGAAGTGCGCTGCCAGGACGTGCGATATGTAGTTAGAAGCAGCAGATGGAAAAGCATTTTTGAGGGGCTTTTTGATGGTTCTGAATCTATGCAGCATTTACACACCAAAGCATGCTTGTTCATCTGTTATATATTTAGGGATATTTAAACTGTGAACATTTGTCTTCCTTAAAGACTACAAAAGTATCTGGAGACTGACTGACTTACTAAATAGATGTAGTAAATTGATCAATAATTGGTTTGACATCCCTTATCCCCCTGCCCCCTCACTCCCATACGACTCCTGGCCCAAATTCTGTATTGCCTGGCAGTAACCTTATGTGGGGCTGTGAGCATCCTATGTAGTTGACAAATGTCACAGCATCAAAGGAAAAGTACCCTCCCCATGCTCCCTGTGTGTGTGTATATGTGTGTGTGTGTATGTGTGTGCACAGATTGAGAAAGAGAGGGGAGCACTTTTAAGAATACTTTTTGAAGATGTAGGGATATCAGATGATATCTAATATTGTCCTCTAATTCAGCAAAAGGCAGATGTTTCCATAGGCAGGGACTTTATGCTGAGGACTTTCTCCTACTGTTTCTGAAAATGATAGTGAACATGAGTGCCACCAAAACAATAAAGGTTTGAATGAGTGGTAGGTTATTCCTTTCTTCCCCAATTGCATGTTATCTTCCCCTAAGGAGACTAATGAAAATAAATCAAAATCTTTGAAATTTAACCCTAGCGCTATGGACTGAATACATGTTGTCACTGCAAAACTTATATGTTGAATCCCTAATCCCCAAAGTGATGAGGTAAAACCTTTCAAAGGTAATTAGGATTAGATCATGAGGGTGGGTTCTCATGATGCAACTAGCACTCTTAGAAGAGTTTTAAAAGAACGTTTGCTCTCCCTTTCCTCTCTACAAGGAAATGGAGAGCATGCTACAAGGAGGATGTACAAGGAGGCTATCTGCAAATCAGTTTAAGAGGGCTTTCACCAGACAGCAAATCTGCTAGAAGCTTAATCCTGGACTTCCCAATTGCTGGTACTGTGAAACATAAATGTCTGTTGTTTTAACCCACCCAGTCTATGGTATTTGTTATAGCAGCCTGAACTAAGATATCTGGGATAAATTAATAGCCACTTTGCAGAACTAGCACCCAAATGAACCCTAAATCCATATTATTTAAATTAAATGACTGGTATTCTGTGAATCAGCCATCTGTGTTTATTATATACCCTCCCATCCACTCCTAACATTAGGTGCTCAATCTGGCAATTTCAGAAGAAGCTATGGCAAGAACAGGTAAGCAGCTATTTATGGTCAACAAAGGCACTGTTTAAGCATGATTTCTGGCAGGAAGATAGAATTATTAACTCTGGATTGCTCTGTGAATTCTGAAGTCCCAAGATTATTTAAGAACTTATCAAAGCTAGCCTCACTCTTCATGAGACATCATACCATTAAGTGCTATAGGGGATGTAAAAGAAAAGAAGGACGTTTGGCAGAACTCAAAAAGCAGGCAAACTCAAATTCAATTTTTGTTTTGTTTGGAAAAAGTGCATGTCAATTTTTGATCTTCAAAGGAAAATTATTTTCTGACTACTTTAGTCCTCACTTGGGTTCACCATAATTAATAATCAGAGAGAAACAATCAGTAAACTTAAAAATGAACTGTTTGAAACCCAAGGATCTCCCATGTTTTGGTTGCTCCATGTCAGAGGGCAGATGTCGCTGACCATCTACCTCTATAGTCTAAACTCTAAAACTGCTAAATTAATTAACATGTGCAAAGTACTGTGCTCAGCATGAATCCCAGAAGAGGCTATCCATAGGTATCAGTCTCCATCCCCTTTACAGGGTTATTTCAAGGAATCCTAAGCAAATATTGCAAATAAGCCCCTAATATAACAAATATCCCCATTTACTATATTAGGACTTAATAAATGTTAATTTCTTTCTTTCCAGGTTGAACTTATACAAAAACAAAGGCCATGACATTTTAAAATGTGAAACTGATAAATTTGAAAGAACATTCTGTGGACCCGAGAATTAAAAAAAAAAAAAAAGATATCTTCTAACTAAAAATAATGTTTGCAAAACTGATTTGCATTTCAAATTTTGGCAATACACCTATGAAGGGTGTCTCTGGCTCAGAATTCTGGCAAGAGGTGATGAGGACTTGAACTAAGGTGGTGGCAGGAGATTGGAGACAAATGGTTATAAGAGGCAGATAGCAGAATTGTCAGGACTTGAGTGCTGTCGACAGACAACCTGATTCCATCTCGGCACCAACTCATACTAACTGTGCAATTCAAGGACTTGTCTAACTTTCCCATCTATGAAATAAAGAGGAAAATAATCTTAACTTCACAGATAGATGTGAGAATTAAATGAGACAATACATGTAAGGCACGTTTCCTGACATGTTTTTAAAATAAATGTTGGCTGTTATTAATAGATGTCATTTATTCCTGTGTGCACATGGTCCCTGGTCATATTAACACCTTGACTGATGTTGAACATCTTTTCACATATTCAGGGAAATGCAAATTAAAACTACAATGAGATATCACCTCACCCCTGTCTGAATGGCAACAAATCAAAGACAACAAATAACAAATGTTGTGAGAATGTGGGTAGAGAAAATAGCCCTTGTGTTGGTGGGAATATAAACTGTCTCAGCAACATACAAAAAAGTAGGGAGGGTGCTCAAAAAAAAAAAAATACAATTACCATCTGACCCAGCAATACCCTCTTCTGGGTATTTACCAAAGGGAATGAAAGCTAGATATCAAAGAGATATCTGCATTCCATGTTTATTACAGCACTATTCACAACAGCCAAAATACGGAACAACCAAAGTGTCCTTTGACAGCTGAATAGATAAGGAAGATGTGGCATATGTACAATGGAATGCTATACATTTATTTTAAAAAATGAACTCTTGCCATATACAATGACGTGAATGAACCACTATGCTAAGTGAAATAAGTCAAAGAAAGACAACTAGCATATGATTTCCCATATACTGTATGTGGAATCTGAAAAACAAAACAAAAGAGAAACAAACTCATAGATACAGAAAACAAATTGATGGTTTCCAGAGGGGAAAGGAATTGGATCAGGAAGCTAAATAGGTAAAGGGGATTAAAAGGTATAAATTTCCAGCTATATAATAGATAAATCACAGAGTGTAATGTACAGTACAGGAATATATTCATAATACTGTAATAATTTTGTATGGTGACAAGTGGTAAATAAACTTATCATGGTGATCATTTCAAAACATATAAATATCAAATCACTATTATGTACACCTGAAAATAATATGATATGGTATGTGGATTATACTTTAATAAAAAAGAAAAAATTTTTCACTGAAAAAAAATCCCCCCCATGTAGAGAGATTGCTTATTCTGTGGAAAAATAATACAAATCAAAATCTTTAATACAGTAGTCATAATAGAAAGTCAACTTGGGACTTGAAAATCTGGCAATCAGATTCTGAGTCCTGTTTCAACACCAAATTCCTGTTTCCTAACAACACCAAATTCTGGTGTCTCAGACACTGGTCAGTGAACTCAGATTTGAACTGAATTCTATTCAGTTCCTGATATCCAGTTGAAAAAAATACATTTGAGAAACAATCTAAAATAGAGTATAGCCACCCATTCCCTCAAATATCCTAAAAGTTAGCTTCCAATTCACTATAAAAGCAATGGCCCAGACTAGTTATCTTTCTGCTGAAATATCTGGCTACATTTATCTCTTGTGGTTCAGACAGTAGAATTTGCCTGCTATGCAGGAAACTTGGCTTCGATATCTGGATCAGCAAGATCCCCTGGAGAAAGGAAAGACTACACATTTAAGTGGGCTTCCCAGGTAGCACAAGTATTCTTGCCTGGAGAATTCCATGGACAGAGGATTCTGATGGGACTACAGCCCAGGGATCTTCAAGAGTTGGACACAACTGAGTGACCAACACTTTCACTTTTCTCATCTTTTAATTCAGAGTCAATTAAAGACTTACCTATATGAAAAACACTTTGTATTGTTAGGAAAACTAGAGACATTACCTGTAAGCTATTTAATTATCACTATGTAGAACTCCATACAAACATTTCTCTTAGACTTTCATCTTATGAAACATCACTCTTAAAGAAATAATACTTGTGATTTTTTTTTTGTTTGTTTTTAATCAATACTACAATGTTTGGTTTTGGCTTCCAAGGAGCTCATGATTAAATTTTGTGTTCAATATAATACAATTTATAATAAAAGTTAATAATATTGGTGGGATTATGACCCATCTATTTCCATCATTATTTGCCCATCATTATGGAATCGGGTCTCCTGCATTGCTGACAGACGCTTTACTGTCTGAGCCACTGCTACTGCTGTTGCTAAGTCACTTCAGTCGTGTCCGACTCTGTGTGACCTCATAGACGGCAGCCCACCAGGCTCCCCCCGTCCCTGGGATTCTCCAGGCAAGAATACTGGAGTGGGTTGCCACTTCCTTCTCCAATGCATGAAAGAGAAAAGTGAAAGTGAAGTCGCTCAGTCGTGTCCGACTGTTCGCAACCCCATGGACTGCAGCCTACCAGGCTCCCCGGTAAATGGGATTTTCCAGGCAAGAGTACTGGAGTGGGGTGCCATTGCCTTCTCCGGTTTGAGCCACTAGGGAAGCCCTAAAGAATATTATATATTTGTCTTTCTCTAACTTCTCTTAGTATAATAATCTTCAGGTCCATCCATGTTGCTGAAAACGGCATTATTTCATTATTTTTAATGGCTCTAGCTAGATTCTGATTGAGCAGCAAACATTTGCTGAGGACCTGCTACATAGGAGACACTGGTGGGGGTTTGTATGCTTCTAGAATGCTTTGCTGACTCAGTGCGTGGTCTACAGAACAGCACTGTTGGTGTCTTTTGGGAGCTTGTAATAAATGTATCTAAATTTGCATTTTAATAAGATTCCTAAATCTTATGAATATCATCCATATGTAAAGTTTTGAGGCATCCACTTCTAATGCAAAAAATAAATCAACATTTCCTAAAAGTATGTCAGGATGTGCTCAGTTACTTCTGGGAATCATATTTTAACAAGGGACCCAGGAAATTCTTATGATTAGATGAGTCTGATAAACATTGTACTAGATAAATAACTGTATAAAAGCTGATGGGCTAAAGAACAATTGTTCCTCTTCTAATTACCTTTTAATTTACATTTTTGTACTTAGATAAATGGGAATATTTATTTAACATATTGACACTTGAACTTTAATTTTAAATATGTTCTTTGATGCCATGTCAGTCTTTTTTTAATTAACTTTTATTTTATGTTGAAGTATAGCCAACGTTGTGATAGTTTCAGGTGGACAACAAAAGGACTCAGCCATATCTATATATTTATCCATTCTCCCCTCAAACTCTCCTCCCATCCAGGCTGCCACATAACACTGAGCAGAGTTCCCTGTGCTGTACAGTAGATGTCAGTTATTTCAAACCTTCTCTTTAGCCATGGAACAATTAGATCAAATAAATATTTTTCCCACTTAACAAATCTTTTAATTATTTAAAATATTTTAAAACCTTATTAATCTCAAAAAGTATGACTTAAAATAGATAACTGTATTTTTAGTCAAAGCATAGTCATCCCACTTATAGTCATAGCCAAACATTAATTGTCATAAGAACATCTGTTCATTGGCCTGTAATTTTTTGCAAGTACACAAAGGGGAATTTTTGTCTTGTTTTGGCTTAAAACAACACACATTCACTGCCCTATAGTTCTGCAAGTCAGATTGAAGTCAATTTCACGGGGCCAACATCAAGATGTTAGCAGGAACTTGCTCTGTATGGAGGCTCAAGGAAACACCTGTTTCTTTGCCTTTTCCAGCTTTGAGAGCTTTATAATACTGTTTCTAGGCTTCCTTGGATAGTGGTAAAGAATCCGCCTTCCAGTGGTTAAGAATCCGCCTGCCAATGCAGTAGATACAGCTTTGATCCCTGGGTTAGGAAGATCCCCTGGAGAAGGAAATGGCAACCCACTCCAGTATTTTTGCCTGGGAAACCCCATGGACAGGGGAGCCTGGCTGGCTACAGTTCATGGGGTCACAAAGAGTCGAACATGATAGCAACTAAGCAACAACAACAAACTACTTCTAGTAATTAATGGTGAGCCCGTGAAGGTAAAGATGATCAAATATACATTTATAAGAAGATAAAAAGTAAACACTATTCAAAACAATTACTTAGGTTTGTTTATTAAGTTGTTTTCCTATAATGATTCAACTAGTTATAACTGCTGCTGCTAAGTCGCTTCAGTCGTGTCCGACTCTGTGTGACCCCAGAGACGGCAGCCCACCAGGCTCCCCGGTCCCTGGAGTTCTCCAGGCAAGAACACCGGAGTGGGTTGCCATTTCCTTCTCCAATGCATGAAAGTGAAAAGTGAAAGTGAAGTCACTCAGTCGTGTCCGACTCTTCACGACCCCATGGACTGCAGCCCACCAGGCTCCTCCGTCCATAGGATTTTCCAGGCAAGAGTATTGGAGTGGGATGCCATTGCCTTCTCCGAGTTATAACTAGGATGACAAAACAAAAACAAAAACAAAAACAAAAACAAAGAAGTTACAGTAATGCTAATTAAGGGTTTTCTTCATCCCCAAAGTAGCAGCAGCTAAACATATCTTAACAAACAAAAAGAAACAGAAACATTTTGGGTAATTTACCCAATGACCTCATGATATCCTTTCTCACTCTAAAACATTTATTTTGAAGCATTTTATCAGCCAGATTTTAGCACTGTTAATAAAAAAGCCTCACCTCTCTTGAAATGTATATAAAATGTAACTGACAGTGTACCTAGGTTTAAAGGCATACAAAATACTGAAAAAACTGATTTCTAAAAATTGGTTTTCAAAAGGAACAGTATCCCTTGGGACAAGAAATAATAACCCTGGGTATCTTAAAATATCATCAGGTTATCTTTCAATTTTTATTCTCACCAGAAAATCTGGTGTTTCTAAATTAAAAATTCATAGTTTCCCAGCCACATGCGAGTGACCCCAAAGACATTTTGCAATTTTGCGACACTTGGGTCAGAATCCAATGAGTGAAGACAATATACATGGCAGTAACTGGTCTTGGCGACACATCCCACAAGCCCTTCTCCCAGTCACTTGATGATTGCCTCGTTTCTTATTCAATGATAATAATTTAGATGGTTTTTAGATTGCTTGAAGCATGCAGCTTGGCCAATATAGCTGATTTTCTTACAAACTGTGACAGGGCTAGGTTACATAGAGTAAAATAACCCCAAAACATGTTGAATCTCTGTGATAAATTATGTGAGGATTAAGTTATTTAAAAAAATAAAATAACAGGAAATCACTTTCCAAGGAGATTGTATTCTGATTGCCTAATTTAAACATCATGGTAGTATTTAGTGTGGTCCTTTAGACTTTCTATCTTAAATATCAAATGTGTCCACCAAACTATTTAGGTCAGGGTTGAATGTGGTCAAGTGTCATGGTCAGACTTTAGAATGGTAGTGATTTATACACATTAGAACATTCTGTATCAATTCACAGTCACTGGTGAATATGTGGATATTCTATAACTCTACTACTTTGCTCTCAGCTTCTCTACAGATATTTTAACCTTTTCTGTTCCCTTCCCAAGGGCAAGGCACATGCCCAGGAGATTATCTAAAGAAATTAAAAATAGGACTGCTTGCTCTGAAGCAGGAAAAGGCAACGGCAACCCACTCCAGCACTCTTGCCTGGAAAATCCCCTAGGCAGAGAAGTCTGGTAGGCTGCAGTCCATGGGGTCGCTACGAGTCAGACATGACTGAGCAACTTCACTTTCACTTTTCACTTTCCTGCATTGGAGAAGGAAATGGCAACCCACTCCAATGTTCTTGCCTGGAGAATCCTAAAAAAAAAAAAAAAACTTAAAGAAAAACCTCATTACTAATTGTTAACGTTAACTTAAATTGTACAACAGAGAAAATATGTTTTATACAATTTCAGAGGGTTTGCAAAAGTTAGGTTTTCAAAGCATACATTTATTTTTTAGTTAAATTAGTTATAGCATTGCTTTACTCTTTCAAAACTGGATATTTAGGAATAATTGAAAGCCCAATGGCAACCCACTCCAGCACTCTTGCCTGGAAAATCCCCTAGGCAGAGAAGCCTGGTAGGCTGCAGTCCATGGGGTCGCTACGAGTCAGACATGACTGAGCGACTTCACTTTCACTTTTCACTTTCCTGGATTGGAGAAGGAAATGGCAACCCACTCCAATGTTCTTGCCTGGAGAATCCCAGGGACGGAGGAGCCTTGTGGGCTGCCGTCTGTGGGGTCGCACAGAGTCGGACATGACTGAAGCAACTTAGCAGCAGCAGCTCTGAAGCAAACCTGCTCTATTACCAGGAAAAACCCCAGCACAGAACTCTATTTTATTTTTACATCAAGCTGTAGTTTATATTTTACATGAAGCCAATGGAATCAAATATTCAGAAAAATGTAGGCAAATAACTAATTTGAACCATATACAGTTATCTGAGTAAGAGTCCGAAATGCAGTACTTGGATGCAATCTCAAAAATGACAGAATGATCTCTGTTCGTTTCCAAGGCAAACCATTCAATATCACAGTTATCCAAGTCTATGCCCCAATCAGTAATGCTGAAGAAGCTGAAGTTGAACGGTTTTATGAAGACCTACAAGACCTTGTAGAACTAACACCCAAAAAAGATGTCCTTTTCATTATAGGGGACTGGAATGCTAAAGTAGGAAGTCAAGAAACACCTGGAGTAACAGGCAAATTTGGCCTTGGAATGCAGAATGAAGCAGGGCAAAGACTAATAGAGTTTTGCCAAGA
>SJYX01020116.1:166452-212629 GCA_006410675.1 Oreotragus oreotragus
GTTCTTGAAAAATTAAAAGGTGTTTGCTAATAGTTTTAGACCTATCTATTCAGGTTGGAAGCTGTGTTTGAGTTTACTAAAAGTTATTTCTCTAAAATTGTCTATTTCTGCTTGCTTACATCTCAGAAACAAAATTTTGGTGAACTAAGTCTTGAGACGAAGAAGATTGTCAGCAAAAGTGGTGGCAGCAAAGTAGAGAGAAAGTTGAGAGATACAAAATGAAGAAACAAAATCAATTATTTTAAGTCCAGGATGATCACTTTTTCAGTAGTATGATTACAATTAACTAATCTATTTAAGTATATTCACTTTTTTTATTGTTTCCCCCATATGGTTTTATAATTTGTGTATAACACTGGCTTCCCTGGTGGCTCACAGGTTAAAGGGCCTGCCTCCAATGTGGGAGACCCAGGTTCGATCCCTGGGTCGGGAAGTTCCCCTGGAGAAGGAAATGGTAACCCACTCCAGTATTCTTGCCTGGAAAATCCCATGGACGGAGAAGCCTGGTAGGCTACAGTCCACGGGGTCGCAAAGAGTCGGACACGACTGAGCGACTTCACTTTCACTTTCACTAGAAAGAAAACCAATTAAAACAAATATGTCATTTTTCTGTGATAAAATAGGAAAAAGATGTTACAGTGTAAACTCATAATAAGTGAGACCAGATACAGACCTGACACAGCAGATAGGAGCTGTGTGCACAGAGCAAAGAAAAGTGCTATTCTTTCACATGGCAAAATAATATTTTTCTTAATGACCAGTGACAGTATTTTAACGTGGGTAGAACAAGGGATTAGATCTGTATGTTGATCTTTGCCTTTGACCTTTATAGAGTCATACGCACATCATTAATTGATCCTTTTTAATGGTAAATGCATTTTTTGAAACTATAGAGTTTTCTTAAAAATAATGGGCTTTTGAGCCTCTCCCCAATTTCCTAATTTTCCTTATTAATAACTTCTAATCTTATCATTTTAAATTTCCTTTCCTGTTTTTCCTAATCTTTTATTCTTATTGGCAAAGGACTTTCTTTTACCCACTGTTTCAATCAATTCTGTTTTTTATTTCATTCACAAGGCCTATCTTTAATTTGGCCAATAAATTAAGCAAAGCAAAAAGGAACAGATGACTTTGAAAATTTGACTCAGTGAGTCTCTGAGTTCTTGTACATAAAATGGTGATTTAATGAGCATGTTAAAAATACATATTCTTGGGATGTTCTCTCTCTAGTAGTGTTGACAACCTCTGATGGGTCATATGTGTCTCATTGCCTGTTATTGTACTGCTCTCAAGCTTAGAATACTTTTTTTTTTTCATTTTTAAGTGGTTGAAAAATAAAAATATTTTCTGACATATGAAAATTATCTGAAATTCAAATTTCAATTTTTATATAAAGTCTTACTGCAGCAGAGCCACACTTATTCATGTGCACATTGTCTGTAGCTGCTTTTGTGCTGTATCAGCAGAATTGAGTAGTTTTGACCATGACCTTATGCTGTCTCTTATACACATCTAGATGTGTATAAGAGACAGACCCAATACCAGGCTTTTTTCCTTTCTTCCCTTTTCTAGATTTATCTCTTCACACCTGGGCTTCCCTTCTACTTCAGCTGGTAAAAAATTCCGCCTGCAATGCGGGAGACCTGGGTTCAATCCCTGGGTTGGGAAGATCCCTTGGAGAAGGGAAAGGTTACCCACTCCAGTATTCTGGCCTGGAGAATTCCATGGACTGTATAATTCATGGGGTCGCAAAGAGTCGGACACGACTGAGCAACTTTCACTTTCACTTTCACCCTCCCAGAGTCAGTCTCCATAGCTCTTCCAGTTCTCTGGTTTTCCCTCAAAGCACACAGCTCACAACCTAGCCCAGTTCACATTAGACATTATTGGCCACCCCTCAAACGATAATCAAATGTTAAGTCATCACAGTGCTAAATTTGATTATCATTTTTTAAGGCCAAAACTTCTATACAAATAGGATACAATATGAGCCACCATACTGAATGTTTATTCATTTTATTAATAAAATACTCTCAATCGTCAGGGAGGAAAAAACTCCATTATTAAGTTAGGATACTGAGACTCAGAATAATTTCCTATGGCTACACATTAAGAAAATGAATGAGAGGAACTTGATTCAAAATGAAGACCATCGATCTTTGCATATTTTGTTTTTTCCCTCTGGCACACTGATGTTGAATGGTAATGTATTCAACAATAATCCTGTTGATACCATTGTGGACCTGTGAGGGGGAAAGAAATGGTCATGAAGTTTTGTGCTAATTCTGATTAACATTTGCTGTCACAGCAAAGATCCTGTTGCATTTAAGGACCTATTCTCCTTATAGATGTTTCACTAGTTCTGTTCATTGATTTGATATTTCTAGTGTCATCTTTATGCAATCTTTTATTTCCTTTTCTTTTTACTTACATCTGTAAATGTTCTTCCCCCTTCTTTTTTTCTGTCTGTCTGTCTCTTTTTTCCCATCATTTGGAACCAATAACTTTGCAGTGTACCTTAATCAGCAGGCATCATTGCTATGAGGCTGTCTTTTCTTACATTTTCCTCTGCTTGTTGAGTCTACTGGTCCCTACTCTGAGAGTAAGAGAGAGAGCAACAGCATCTTATGGGCCGATGAAAGTTTACTTCCTGTGGATAGTTATTACAATAAACATTACTTTTACACACTTGTCTGCTAGTTGACAAGTGAAAGCAGATACTCTCTTGGCTTGTGCTGTTTCCCAACTCTAAATGTCAGACAAAACGTCCTGCATGTTTCTCAACAGAGGCAACCAAGCCATGGGTCTGTACATTGGCAATGTCTCTGAGCTCTTTGTTGTCAGGACGCTTATAGTCGAAACATCTTAGTGAAAGTGTTAGCCACTCAGTCGTGTCCGACTCTTTGCAACCCAGTGGCCTGAAGCCTGTCAGGCTTCTCTGTCCATAGAATTCTCTAGGCAAGTATACTAGAGTAAGTTGCCATTCCCTTCTCCAGGGGATCTTTCTGACCCAGGGATCTGAACTAAGGTTTCCTGCATTGCAGGCAGATTCTTCACCAACTTGGAACATCTTGGGAAAGGTAAATTGGCGGAGTGAGAATCAAAGCCAAGCTTTGAAATCAGCTGTAGTGTTTTGACACAATTGTGATATTTACTAGCTGACTTCCACCAGATTCATTTTTTCTTCATTAGAGTCCAATGACAGTTTGGAATTTCAAAGTGAGTTATTATTATAAAATACTATTTAACTCCAAGATGTTAATATAGAAATCACATTTATCATGAAAGTATGGAAGCAGAAATATTACTGAATTATCCTCCATTTTTATTGAGAGTCAACTAGTCACAGGGTACTATGTTAGGTAGATCCTAGAGATACAAAATGGCACTATTTATTGTTATCTCTTGAGGTTTACAATTTATCTGGGGAGATTAGACAAACATGAAAAACACAAATATAAGTACAAAGAGTGTGTGCTCAGTAGCTCTTTTGTGTCCAGCTCTTTGGGGACCCATGGACTATAGCCTGCCAGGCTCCTCTGCCCATGGGAGTCTCCAAGCAAGAATACTGGGGTGGGTTGCCATTTCCTTCTCCAGGGGATTTTCTCAACCCAGGGATCAAACCTGAATCTCCAGCATTGGCAGGCAGATTCTTTACCACTAGCACCACCTGGGAAGCCCAAGTATAAAGTAATGTATACCAAAATATATATGATAAACACAGAGAAGTGTTTAGAATAGGTAGTGATCACAAAGAGTTGAATTTTCAGGGAAGATTTTCAAAGAAAAATTAGGACCTGAATTCAACTTTGAAGAAGAAGTAGACAATATATTACAAACAATAGCAAGTACCATTTATTTGATCCTTATGTGTCAAATTTAGTTCTTTATAGATACCTAATGCTTGACAACTCAAGCAGATTGATATGAGTACTTCCATTTTACAGGTAAAAAATTATGGCTGAGGGGAAATTATAGTATGCTAGATCACCTTTAATGGAAAATAAGATGCATTTCCTTTATTTTCACACCTCAGAGATAAAATGTGTAAAAAACAGGAAACTTGACTTCCATCAAGCTTAAAACCTTTTTCAAATTACCTAAAGAGAGAATGGAATCTCATATGACTGATCTGCTTTCCAAAACTATGGACATTTTATCAAACACAGAATGTCACTCACCTTATTTGGGAAGAGATACTTGATAATGCAGCCTTTCATAGAGTATTAAAGTAAAAATGGTATTCACTTTAATACTTAAAAGAAAATCTTCACTCTGCTTTTCTAATATATGATAATGAAGAAAACAGTGATGATTCTAGCAGATACCAATAATGGCCGATACCATTAAAAATCTCCCTCCCTCAACATAGAGAAATATTCACGCATATCCAAAGGAGGTAAATACTCAAATGGTTAATATAAAATATGTATTTTTTCTTGGGAAAATAGTATCTCAATCATGGAGACCAAAATTAAATAATGATAAGAGAGAATACTGAAGAAAATAATCTTGAGCTAGAGTTTGGGATTTTGAGGAAATCAAATCAGCCTTTTCAATCCAATCCTCCATCCCATACCATCTGCGCCTGCTCTTTTTTTCATCCTTTAATTTCCTTATCTTGAAGGAGCAGTCAACTTTGAAATTGCTAGGAAGGCAAACTGAATGAGCCTGATAAATAAATAGATAGTTTCAAGTCCCCTGAATGAAGACCATAAAACACTTGAAGGAATAGTCATCTACATTCTTGTCCTTCTTCATTTTCATTTTCTCCTTCTTTTAGAAATCCTCTGAGGTCTAATTTTCATATTCGATGAACACAATAAAAAAGAGGGAGAGAATAAAAATGTTTGGGGTTATGGCAAGAGAAAAGTTAGAAATCCAAGCTGTAATTACAGAATTGGACAGAAGCTCATTATGCAATATATATGCATATAGTTTTGTTCTTTCTTTGTTCTGTATTGGCACTCTTAAGCAGATAGTAAGCTGCTGCTGCTGCTGCTAAGTCGCTTCAGTAGTGTCCGACTCTGTGCGACCCCATAGATGGCAGCACGCCAGGCTTCCCTGTCCCTGGGATTCTCCTGGCAAGAGTACTTGAGTGGGTTGCCATTTCCTTCTCCCAGATAGTAAGCTACTGAAGAGGAAAAATGCATTTTCTACTTATCCTGATTCCCTTCACAGAGCCCAGAATTGTTCACAGATTGATATTTTTTAGTACTTTTTGGATTAGACACTGTACTAAATTCCAGGAATTCAAGCTGAGAAAAGAAGTTGGTATTTTTGTGTTTATGTACAAAATGAATTTTCATGAGCCTTTAAATAACTTCTATTATTGATTACAAGCCACAGTAGGATCTAGACTGACATTGTTCTTAGTTTTTTTTCTAAATAATGCTGAGTCTAAAAAAAGCACTAAATTGGAAGTTAGAATACATTTTTACCCTTAACTCAGAGATGAAGCTTATCTTAAGGAAAATGATGAAGGGACCACAACCCTGAAGTATGTAGTGAGAGTGAAAGTGTTAGCTGCTCAGTCATGTCCAACTCTTTGTGACCCCATGGACTATAGCCCTCCAGGCTCCTCTGTCCATGAAATTCTCCAGGCAAGAATACTGGAATGGGTTGCCATTCCCATTTCCAGGGGGCCTTCTTGATCCAAAAATCGAACCCATGTCTCCCACATTGCAGGCAGATTCTTTATTGTCTAAGCCATGTAAAAGTGATAATCTTGTTCCTGGGATCCAAAACTTGGGAAAAATCTCTCAGATTGTGACCAAATTAAACAGCACAAATAATAAGTGGCTGTAAAATCCTTTATGTACCCAAACTACTGACTATTTCCACATCTTTGTTTTAGTTTAGTTTTTAATCAGGATAATATCATTTAGTCTCTTAAGTCCATACCACTTTAGTGACTAGTAAAACTTTTTTTTTTTAAGCTAAATATTGTGTTAATACTATTCCACTTTATGCTGGTGCAAAATTATTCTCTTGTTATGATTTTTTGATTCCTTATCCTGATGTGTCAAACATAAATTGAGAATTAACAAATTGAAAGTCAACAAAATATTATAATAATCCTTTTTGTGGTCTCATCATTTATATGACATTGTGTGCACTTTCTGTTAGCACAATTATTATTGGGACAGCACTTATTTTTTACTGTGACTTAATTTCAAATCTTTGAGGAGACAGTCATCACCAAACTTAATCTAAGACCATGTCATTATCAGCTTTGTTTAATAAAGGAAGTTCACTAGAGGAAAAATGCATATAAGGCAGCTTAATCAGAAAATAAGCAAACAAAAGTCTGTATGTAATACCAAAAATAAAAAGATTAAAAATCAGTACTTAAATCACTTTCAAAAATGACAATATTTCAAGGTAGACAGTGTACCTAGGGCTATAAATTGATCAAAGCATGCTCTTGGGCTAAAGTTTCAGGGTTCATTATCGATTTGGCTGCTCCAGAAACATGAATTTCATTTGATGTTTCATGATTCTTTATATCTTTTCTGGGCTTACAGAAACCTGCCATATAACCTTACATGATTTGTGAAATTTGCTTTAAGAGTATCCATGTGCAATGACCAGGCTTCCCTGTTGGTTCAGATGGTAGAAAGAATCTGCCTGCAATTCGGAGACCTGGGTTTGATCCCTGGGTTGGGAAGTTCCCCTGGAGAAGGGAACAGCTACCCACTCCAGTATTCCTGCCTGGAGAATTCTACCGACAGGGGAGCCTGGTGGGCTATATCCATGAGGTTGCATGTACAATAGCTGCATACATAGTGGCCAGTAGAAGATGGGTTGCATGTATAATTGTGATAATTACAAATCAAACCATCCTCTGAGTTAGAAATAGTCAGTTACGGTAGGACTCAGTGACCCCTGAATTCTTGTCCCAATGCTGCCAGTACCTTCTTATGCTATGGTGGCCAAAAGGCAAAAAGAACCACCAATTAAAATAAAATAATTAAACAACACAATGAAAAATTAGATTTATTGGCTTTAATATCTTAATATGAAATGTAGTTTCTTTTAGTAACTACACAAAAACATTGGGAATTTGTACTTGATCCCTTAATGGTAGGTATTCTATTCACCTATTAAGTGTTACACAATATTCTGTAGAGTCAAACGAAAATAAAGAAAATCTTGGATAATGGTTCCTATTTTGTTCACAAAGAAGAATAACAGTTATTTTCTTCTCCCCAAATGGATTTTATATTATTAAACATTTTTGTCCACCTAATAGCTAATTAGGAAATCACACATATTCCCATTTGTATTAGCCAAGGATATATAGGACTGTAAATTAGAGGGTCTGATTAAGACAAGATATCACTGCTGCTATGCTGAGGTGATTATAAAACAAGTTAGCCCTTAGTTCAGAAATATAGGTTTCAGTTAGCCCACATGATCTCCATGCAGGCAAATGAGCAATTTCCATAAAAAACACCAGAAGAGCCTTTCTCAAATTGAGATTCCATGAATCTATTTATTTATTTATTTGACATCTAGTTGATTTGCAAACCTCTGTTAATTCCAGGTGTACAGCGAAGTGAGAGTTATTTTTCAAACTCTTTTTTATTATAAGATACTGAACATAGTTTCCGTGCTATATAGTAGGTCCTTGTTAGTTATCTATTTTATATATAGTAGTGTGTATATGTTAATCCCAAACTGCTAATTTATTCCCCCTGGGGCCTGAGATCTTTTACTAGATAGCATCATGATATATTCATGTGAATGTGACATAAAGCAATCAGACTTATTTCTTCTCTTAAACATACGCACAGAAATATAACTTTGGCTAAATATCCACTGTCAGACACTGAGACATATTGCATCTCTAAATGTGCAGAAATCAGCTGATCTAGAGAATGAAAAAACTCTGAGTTTTGAGTTAGAGAATTCATATTAAAAATGAATCATTTGTAAATTTTTTCTCTCAGTCTCTGTTTACTCACCTGTGAAATATGATTAGTAACATCCACCTGAAAAACACTGAAAACTCTCATATCAAAAAGAGAAAGTACTGGGTACAAAAATTAGAAAATATTGCAAGTCACATGTTTGTAATGGACAAATGGGTAAGAGATCAAAATCTTGATTATATAAATAATGCTTACTAATAAATGAAATGATTCCCCTTAATGAAAAGTGAGCAAAGAACATGAAATTTTCCAGCAAAAATATATATGGCCAATAAATATGTAAAAATGTTCAATGCCATAAGTAATTAGAGACAATAAAGCACAACACGCCACCCTTCATTGATGAAATTAACGTACGTAGATTTTTAGAAAGAAAGATAGTACTGGAGACTTGTGATGGATGCATATTTTATTGGGTCAAATATTATTGTATGGACCAAACATTCTTTTAAGAAATGAAGACAAAATGAAGAATAAGACAATGGGATCACTGTCATCACAGACTTTATATTCTGAGGTGTGTGTGTTGTTCGGGGGAGTCAAGCAATGATCAACTAAATAAACAAAAGGTTGTAAATGAGCTAAGTACCATGAAGGAAATAAACAGGGACTCTGACAGAAAATAATGGTAGAGGAGATAGTGAGGTCAGGGAAAGGCCCTTTTAAAAGGGTATTTTAAGCTAAAATGGTAGAGATGAGACACTACTATGCTGCTAGTTCTGCTAAGAGCCTGAAAAAGTTTCCAGGCAGAGGAAACACCAAGTATGAAGACACTGAATTAAGAGAGGGCTGGTGTGCTCCAAGAACTGTCAGAAAAGCCAGTGGCATTGGAGCACAGTGACACAAGTGTAGCGAGATGGCAGGAGGCCAGGAGGGAAGAGACCAGGCGATCGTGACCTGACAGATCATGGAAGGGGTTTGAATTTTACTCAGTGCAATATCAAACAGATACACACTTTCAACTGAATAAGAAGGCAAATGTTTACTGTGCAGGTAGAATATAAACTAAAAATTTACCAATTAGGTGGGAATGTAAATTGATATAGTCACTATGGAAGACAGTATGGAGATTTCTTAAAAAACTAGGAATAAAACTATCATATGATCCAACAATCCCACTACTGGGCATATATCCTGAGGAAACAATAATTTAAAAAAAATACATGTACCCCAATGTTCATTGCAGCATTATTTACATTAGCTAGGATACGGAAGCAGCCTAGATGTCTTCTATCGACAGATGAATGGATAAAGAAGCTGTGGTACATATGCACAATGGAATATTACTCAGTCCTAAAAAGGAATGCATTTGAGTCTGTTCTAATGAGGTGGATGAACCTAGAGCCTGTCATTCAGAGTGAAGTTAAGTTAGAAAGAGGTAAACAAATACTGTATATTAACACATGTATATGGAATCTAGAAAGATGGTACTGATGAAAGTACTTGCAGGGCTGCAATGGAGGCAAAGACTTGGAGAACACACTTGTGGACACGGGGGAAGGAGAGGGAGGGGGAATGGAAAGAGCAGCAGGGAAACACATGCACCACCATATGTGAAACAGAGAGCCAGTGAGAATTTGCTGTATGACTCAGGGCACTCAAACCGGGGCTCTGAGACCACCTAGGCGGATGGGAGCGGGTGGAAGGTGAGAGGGAGGCTCAAGAGGGAGGGGACACATATATAACTAGGGCTGGTTCATGCTGGCATATGGCAGAAACCAACACAACACCGTAAAGCAATTATCCTCCAATTAAAAATAATTACATTTTAAAAATTTACTAATCAAATGGAAGTAAAATTACACAACTGATAAAACTGAAATTGCCAACAGTGATTTAACGTGGCGGATAGTCTTTGCTGACACTGCGTTGCATCTGAGGCTTGCATTTAGCACCAACTGTGATAGTACAGGTTCTTCTTGGTTATATGTACTTACATTAACACCAATCTTATCCTAGTTATTTTTACAACTACTCTTTCATAGCTTATTATTTATGTTTCACTTGCTTAAATTCTCAATTTTCCTATTGCATTCTGTATATTCAACAGTTAGAATAACTAAAGTAGCACTGCTTGGTGTCAGTAAAACAAGAGAAAGAAGGATCTCAAAGAGATGCAGGACACTGTTGTTCACTGTTGAACTATTCAAATAGATAAGATGAGAGAAGAGCCTCAATGTCTACCAACAGACGAATGGATAAAGAAAACGTGATCTATTTCAATCTTTAAAAAGAAGAAAGTTCTATGGTATGGGATGATATATAGACTTTGATGACATTATGCTAGGTGAACTAAGCCACAGAAAGACCAGTACTGCTTGATTCCACTTATAAGAGAAAATTAAAGGAGTCAGATTCATAAAATCCAAGGCTGAAATGATGGTCACCAAGGGCTAGAAGGAAGGGCAGAATAGGACATTATTAATAGGTTAGGCATAAAGTTTCAGTTAAGAAAAATCAATAAGCTCTCAAGATCTATTGTCTAACAGGGTATCGAGAGTCAAGAATAGTGTATTGTAACAGGACAGAGCTCATGCAATATTCTTAATGAAATAAATAAATATAACAAACAAAGATTAAAGTCAGAAATAAAAGGAATGATGGCATTTATCATCTTGAGTATCTAGAATATTTATATGTATATGTGTTTATTTATCTATGCGTTTGAATCATTATCAAATAGAAATGGAACATTTAACAACTTACATAGGAAATGTTCAGGTACCCAGCTGTATGTCCTAAGACCTCAAGTGGGAAGCATAGCTCTAAAGCATAGTATTGTGGATTATTCCTTCAGGTAGGGGCTCATAATTGTCAGAATTATATAGCTAAAAATCCCACTAAGCAGAGACAAACATATCTCACACAAGAAAAAACCCCTTAAATTTCAAGAAGAATTTCCTGCTGGGTTTTCTTTTTCTTTCTTTCTTTTTTTTAATGGGCCAGCCCACAGCGTCATCACCGCTGCCAGACCCAGCAGTCCCCACAGCTGGAGCCCCGGAGATCCGCTCCTGGTCGGGCTCGGCTCAGGCTTCTCCACCTGCATTTCTGTCTGGGCTCGCCCTACTAGGTTTTCTTATTGCTCTGGCTAAACCTTCTAATTTAAGTCCCCAAAGCTCCTTTCAGGTCCTAAATTAAATGCAGAATTCAGTCAAACAAAAACCAAATCCCCATCTGGGCACCAAAATACTATAATCTTGACAGTTCTTCTACTCTTATTGAAATAAAATGCTAGGCCATTTCTGTGTTTAAGAAGCATGACCTATAGTTAGGATTCAATGGAATGATGAGTTACAATTTATACTCTAATGAATTTTAATTAATTTTTAATTAAATATAGAAAATTGAATATTCAGGCAAAATACAAAATTATAGTTGGCAAGGAGAGCAAAATGTGTAATAGATTTTGCTTTTCAATCAACCCTGCAGAATGTGTTTAAGGTTGATTTGCAAGGCAGTGCAAAAATAGCCATGTGAACTAGTCTAATGAAATTCGACCTATGAAATATTTTATAGTTCATTTGAATAATCACTTTAATACATAGTGAAATTTTAGTTATCTTGCCTGAAGGATATCTGCTTTGTATTTTGTGGGTAACCATTTTGCCATCCCTGGTTGTGTTAGCTTAATCTTTACATATGGCACAATAGGAGCAAACATATTTCACAGAGGAATTCATGCAGAGAAAGAACATGGTTTTTATCCTTGTCACAACTAGTTCTCACTGTGATTCAGTCTTCTTTTCCCCAAATGTTCATTGAGTTCTCTCTTGTAATCAACAGTGACAGCTACCAAATACCTGTTTCTTCCCTCTGGCCCCTTGCATTAATTGTTGGATATGGCCAGGTGACTCATTTGACTAATTTTGGCCAGTGAGTTATAAGTGGAAGTGTCTTGTGCAGCACTTCAGGCATGGAGTATTTAACTCTTGGTTAAAACCTTGGAGAGATATTTACTCCTGGTTAAAATTCTGGAGAGTTCTCTCTAGTATAATGATCAGCAGTATTTGTAAGGATGGCTTTCCTTCTGATCTATGTCCCTGATGACTGTGATGGGAGGATAGGAAGAGATCCCAGTTATATAAAACGGTCAGAAAACAAACCTGTGTTGCTTTCAGCCACTGCAGTTTTAGGGTCATTTGCTTCCATGTCTATAGTCATGCTATTCTGATATAAATTCTATGCAGCATCTTGTGCTTGATGCTAGGGGTTGCATCAGTGAGTAAGATAGAAACTGTGAATGACCACATGATGCTTGTATTTTAGTGAAGACGTTTATTAATAGCTCCACACACTAGAATGAAAGCTATGTGAGGGTAGGAATATTTGTATATTTTGTTCATAGCTGTATCTCAGGGCTAGAAATGTACCTAGTTCAAAGGAGATGCTCATCTGAGAGTAACTGTTGAACATATGAAGGATAAAGTGAACGAGCTCATGAAGCACTGATACTTTTCACAGAGTGCGAAGACCTTTGGTAATGATGCAAGGTGCCCAGTCCACTTAAGGGGAGTGGAGACGACATCCTGGTCCGAGAGTAACTTCTGGGAAGCAGGAATTAACTAGGTAAGGGATGGCACAGTTGGAAAGGAGAACAAGTTGCAGGCAAATAGAATGGCGTGTGCAGAACCACTGACACGGAATGGCAATGGCATCAGGAAGAAATGATGGTAATTTAGTTTAAGGACTGGGAACAGTAGGTACAGTGGAACAAGGTGTGGTGGGTGAGGCTGCTGGGGAGCCTTGTAGATCTTGTTAAGAGCTGTAGGTTTACTCTTTGGATTCCTCCAACCCTCTCCAAAAGAGTAACATGGACATATATACCAAGCATAAGTCAGATAGCTAGTGGGAAGTTACTGTATAACACAAGGAGCCCAGCCCAGCACTCTGCGATGACCTAAAGTGGTGGGATGGAAGGAAGGAAGGGAGGCTCACGAGGGAGGGGATATGTGTATACTTACGGCTGATCCGCTTTGTTGTACAGCAGAAACCAACACAAAATTGTAAAGCAATTATCTGACAATTGAAAATTGAACCCCGCTCCCCAAAAAAAAGAATTTCAGGTTTGGCCTAAAAGAAATGGGAGACAGCATTTGAAGGGACCATTAGATTCAAGATGCTGTGCAGAAATAAATAAATAAAAATTATTATTATTATTTTACTTTACAATACTGTATTGGTTTTGCCATACATTGACATGAATCCACCACAGGTGTACAAGAAAAATAATAAAAAATAAAATAAAAAAATACGAATAAAATAAAACTTAAAAAAAGAAAAATAAATAAATTAGAAAGATTTTTTTAAAAATAAAGAGTTTATGACCAAAGACATTTTGTATGGGGGTAGAGCTGATTAACAATGTTGTGATCAATTCAGGTGAACAGTGAAGGGACTCAGCCATACATACACATGTATCTGTTCTCCCCCAAACCCCTCTCCCATTCAGCCTGGCACATAATACTGAGCAGAGTTCCATGTGCCATATGATAGGTCTTTGTTGGTTATCCATTTGAAATATAACAGTGTGTACATGACCTTCCCAAAGTCTCTAACTACCCCTTAAAAAGTAAAGTTTAGAAAAAACAAAGCAACGAAAAAAGGGTTTATGCAGGATATTGACTCAATTTATTGCTAACTCTAACTCAGAACTAAACAGTAATTTGGACTATCACTTTGGATATTGGCAATTCACCTCAGTCTTCTGATTGAAATTAAATACTGCCTGGTTACAGAGGAGGAACCTGCTATCTGTGTGCCCCCCCCGCCCCCAACTAAAGAGATTTAGTATAAGACCTTAATCTCATATGAAAGGTAGTGTCAAGAAAAATACAGAGTTTTCCGGATGACATTGTTCATTTCCTTTTGAAGTCTCGTTTGATCTTTGGAAGAGATTTTTTCCTAGTTTGACACTAAGAATAGATTTGCTTCTCTTGAGAAATATTCTTTTTATATTTTGAGGACAGCTAAAATTTGAAGCTGATCAATTTCCCTTTTCCTGTGACTGTGTTTTGAAAAGCTCAGAACAAACGCATGTCCCACTTGAAGTAATTGTATGGGACAGCATGTGTATATATATTAAACTGTCTCCTTGGTATGTTTCTGCCCTAGGTTTTGCTTTTTATTCTTACCTACTTCTAATGTAGGTCATCCTATCATGTTTTATGAATTCATCCTAAGTCATCTTAAAGGTCTTTTGGTTCTGTTATTGTTCAATCTCCCAGTTGTGTCTGACTCTGTGATCCCATGGACTGCAGCACACCAGGCCTCCCTGTGCTTCACTATCTCCCAGAGTTTGCCAAAGTTTATATTCACTGCATCAGTGATGTCGTTCAGCCATCTCATCCTCTGGCACCCTCTTCTCCTTCTTCCTTACATCTTTCCCAGCATCAGAGACTTTTCTAATAGGTCATCTGTTCACATCAGATGACCAAAATACTGGAGCTTCAGCTTCAGCATTTTGGTTCTAAATACAGTAAAAGCAAGCATTTCTGAGCCACTTCTTATCTCTAATCAGGTAAATAATAATCTTAGTATAAGAGCTAAACAACACACTTTTCTATGATATGACTTTTAAAAGGGAGGTTCCTTGGCTCAGTGGTAAGAATCTGCCTGCCAATGTAGGAGACGTGAGTTCAACCCCTGGTTGGGAAGATTTCCCTGGAGAAGGAAATGACAACCTGCTCCAGTACTCTTGCCTGAGAAATCCCATGGACAGAGGAGCTGATGGGCTATAATCCATTGGGTCACAGAGTCAGAGATAACTTAGTGACTAAACAGCAACACACAACTTTTTAAAAAACATGAAAAAGAGGAGCCAGATTAATCTTACTACAGCAAGAAAATCATTCATTGGTTATTTGTTATGTGTTGCTGCTGCTGCTGCTGCTGCTAAGTCGCTTCATTAGTGTCCGACTCTGTGCGACCCCATAGACAATAGCCCACCAGGCTCCCCCATCCCTGGGATTCTCCAGGCAAGAACACTGGAGTGGGTTGCCATTTCCTTCTCCAATGCATGGAAGTGAAAAGTGAAAGTGAAGTCACTCAGTCATGTCTGACTCTTAGTGACCCCATGGACTGCAGCCCACCAGGCTCTCTGTCCATGGGATTTTCCAGGCAGGAGTACTGGAGTGGGGTGGTGCCATAGTTTCAAGGATGAATATAAATAGATATGGCTGCACCTTTATGAACTTCTAGTTTAGTGGGACAAACTCTGGATCTGTGAGAAATAGGCTTGTATTGTGTGAGACCCTCTGGTATCGCATACTAGTAGGATTTAGAGCTGGACCTCCTTTAGATTTGATTCCCAGCTCCATCACTTACTTACTTGACCTTGGGCAAGTTATTTGACTTTTTCTACTCGTTACTTTTCTCCAGTGTAAATTAGCACTGCTAGTAGTTCCTACCTTCTAGGATTGTTGTAAGGATTAAATGAGTGAATGCACATAAAGAACTCAGAATAGTACCTGGTGGAGTTACAATATTGTTAGCTATTATTATTACCTATAAAGAGGATTTGAGATGAAATAATACTTAAAGTGTTCCTATGAAAGACACACTGGGAAATCATAGCTTCTTTTTCTTACTTGCTTCTAAGTGAAGCACTGTATGCTGTTGAGAGTTATGAGATCATTGAGAGAGAAGAGACCTTGGGAATCATCTTGGACAATTTCCAACTAATTTAGAAATCTCTACCACTTTCCTAATGGATGTCTCTTCAGCCTTTGTTAGCATTTGCAGAAATTTGGAGCCTATTCCTGAACAATTCATTCCATTCCATTGTAGGGTAGCTCTAATGGTTAGAAAGCTTTTCAAGGGTTGAACCAAACTCTAAAACAAACCAAAAAAGAAGACAGTAAGACTGGGTTTCCATCCTGAATTAATACACTAGTGGTAAAATAATTTGATATGCCCCAAACATGATACTTACTAAGCTGTACATAGTTACTTTCCTTAAGTGAATTGAATTTAAAATACCTGAAATACAAAATACGAGCACTTAATCCACAGGTATTTATTGAAGATTTACTTTGAATTAGGCACATAATTTAAAAACCTAAGTTTCTGTAAAGAACTACATTTATATGGTGTTGAAACAGGAAGAGATATTCCAGGGATTTAACTAAATTTACTAAATTCCTACTTACATGATAGGCAACTTAAATGTCACTTATTTTTCACAAACCTTTATGGTAGGTATTATTGTTCTGATGTTGCTCAGGGGTAAAGAACATGCCTGCCAATGTAGGAGACTCAGGTATGACCCTAGGTCAGGGAGATCTCCTGGAGGAGGAAATGCAACCCACACCANCATCAGATGACCAAAATACTGGAGCTTCAGCTTCAGCATTTTGGTTCTAAATACAGTAAAAGCAAGCATTTCTGAGCCACTTCTTATCTCTAATCAGGTAAATAATAATCTTAGTATAAGAGCTAAACAACACACTTTTCTATGATATGACTTTTAAAAGGGAGGTTCCTTGGCTCAGTGGTAAGAATCTGCCTGCCAATGTAGGAGACGTGAGTTCAACCCCTGGTTGGGAAGATTTCCCTGGAGAAGGAAATGACAACCTGCTCCAGTACTCTTGCCTGAGAAATCCCATGGACAGAGGAGCTAATGGGCTATAATCCATTGGGTCACAGAGTCAGAGATAACTTAGTGACTAAACAGCAACACACAACTTTTTAAAAAACATGAAAAAGAGGAGCCAGATTAATCTTAATACAGCAAGAAAATCATTCATTGGTTACTTGTTATGTGTTGCTGCTGCTGCTGCTGCTGCTAAGTCGCTTCATTAGTGTCCGACTCTGTGCGACCCCATAGACAATAGCCCACCAGGCTCCCCCATCCCTGGGATTCTCCAGGCAAGAACACTGGAGTGGGTTGCCATTTCCTTCTCCAATGCATGGAAGTGAAAAGTGAAAGTGAAGTCACTCAGTCATGTCTGACTCTTAGTGACCCCATGGACTGCAGCCCACCAGGCTCTCTGTCCATGGGATTTTCCAGGCAGGAGTACTGGAGTGGGGTGGTGCCATAGTTTCAAGGATGAATATAAATAGATATGGTCTGCACCTTTATGAACTTCTAGTTTAGTGGGACAAACTCTGGATCTGTGAGAAATAGGCTTGTATTGTGTGAGACCCTCTGGTATCGCATACTAGTAGGATTTAGAGCTGGACCTCCTTTAGATTTGATTCCCAGCTCCATCACTTACTTACTTGACCTTGGGCAAGTTATTTGACTTTTTCTACTCGTTACTTTTCTCCAGTGTAAATTAGCACTGCTAGTAGTTCCTACCTTCTAGGATTGTTGTAAGGATTAAATGAGTGAATGCACATAAAGAACTCAGAATAGTACCTGGTGGAGTTACAATATTGTTAGCTATTATTATCACCTATAAAGAGGATTTGAGATGAAATAATACTTAAAGTGTTCCTGTGAAAGACACACTGGGAAATCATAGCTTCTTTTTCTTACTTGCTTCTAAGTGAAGCACTGTATGCTGTTGAGAGTTATGAGATCATTGAGAGAGAAGAGACCTGGGAATCATCTTGGACAATTTCCAACTAATTTAGAAATCTCTACCACTTTCCTAATGGATGTCTCTTCAGCCTTTGTTAGCATTTGCAGAAATTTGGAGCCTATTCCTGAACAATTCATTCCATTCCATTGTAGGGTAGCTCTAATGGTTAGAAAGCTTTTCAAGGGTTGAACCAAACTCTAAAACAAACCAAAAAAGAAGACAGTAAGACTGGGTTTCCATCCTGAATTAATACACTAGTGGTAAAATAATTTGATATGCCCCAAACATGATACTTACTAAGCTGTACATAGTTACTTTCCTTAAGTGAATTGAATTTAAAATACCTGAAATACAAAATACGAGCACTTAATCCACAGGTATTTATTGAAGATTTACTTTGAATTAGGCACATAATTTAAAAACCTAAGTTTCTGTAAAGAACTACATTTATATGGTGTTGAAACAGGAAGAGATATTCCAGGGATTTAACTAAATTTACTAAATTCCTACTTACATGATAGGCAACTTAAATGTCACTTATTTTTCACAAACCTTTATGGTAGGTATTATTGTTCTGATGTTGCTCAGGGGTAAAGAACATGCCTGCCAATGTAGGAGACTCAGGTATGACCCTGGGTCAGGGAGATCTCCTGGAGGAGGAAATGCAATCCACACCAGTATACTTGCCTGGGAAATCCAATGGACAGAGGAGCCTAATGGGCCATGGTCCACGGGGTTGCAAACACGACTCAGCAACTACACAACAGCTGAGTTTTGTTCTTACAGTAAAGTAACTGAGAAACCAAGATTCAGGGAGTTCCTTTTCAAATAAATGTAACTATAGCTGGTATATAAATAGCAGAACTAGAACTGGAATACATTTCTGCCAGTTTTTTCCCACTGAGTCCAAAGGTTTAAAGGGCAAAAGTAATGAGAGAAGTAAAAAGGCACATGGGAAGAACTGACTTCAGGGTGCTAAAGAACCGTTATTTAAAAATGGCAGGCCAGAAAATGAGAAGTTAAAGGCTGTTTCTGAATATTCAAACAGTGCTATTGTATGAATAAATGATTTCACCAATAAAATACACAGCCTTTTAATGTGCTGGTAACCATGTTGTCATTATATAGAGTGGCTCACCATTCATACATCAGTCTCATTGTGACCACTTTTAATTTCTCCTTATCGCTCTTATATTTATCTTCACATTAAAGATGATAGTCACACTGTGCTGGAAGCATCATTTAATTCTTGCCTTGTCTCCATACTGACTGTCTTGTGGACACTGGTTTTGATTCGGGGTTTACTCCTTATACTCTTAATTGTTCAGGGTAACTGAAAAAAAAGTTTGAGGTCTGGGAGATAAACTATTGCCATAGTAATGCATCAGACCCACTTCCACAAGGCGTACCTTCCTAAGGTATATTTCAATAGCATTGGTCAATTAGTATTCAGAAACTCTTGTATATTATTTTCATCAATGGAGATGGAGCTTTCCCTTACAGACTTCACTAGGACGTGAGGCTTTTTTTGGCTAGAGCTTTTCCTGTTTTGTTCTCAGGTCCTTAAATAGTAGATTGCACATTGATACTCAATAAAGGTTGATGAGTGGATGAATAAGACCAAATATACTGTTGTACGTATTCACATTTTCACTTTTAAAGGTGAAATGAGCTTGTGAAATCCAAGTTTATTAAAGTGTGACTGTTTTGAAAAACACTGGCTGAGGCTGACTCCAAAAAATCTAATGGAAAAAAGTCCTCATTTCCTCTGACTGTCAGCAGAAACCAGGGCTTTTCAATCAGAGAGAACTTGCTTGGAACCTAACTTCTTCATTGTATTGCCTGTAAAATGGGGATAATGATATTAATCCCTTAGTGTTATTGCAAGGAGTAAACACCACATGTGAAAGCATATTTCACAGTGATTGGCACACAGTCATTGCTTAATGAAAGCTTGTTTGTGTTCTTCTTTTGTATAAATAAAACACAGTTGTTAGAGATATAAATATTATCAGTTGCTTAGGTCTTGGTGACTAAGGAAAGCAAACGTAATTAGAAAGAAATGTAAACTTTGAGTTACAAATTTTGATGGTAGGCCAGTGACTAAAACACTAAATTATTTCAGTGTATCATAGTACCTTTCTATTGAGGACAAATATCATATGATCTTAGAATTTAGTGATGAATTATAAGTAAAGGAGAAATATCCAATAATTCACATATGTGCCCAGCTCCCAGATATCCAATGGCAAAACTCCCAGAGATGGTTTTAATTACATCAGTCACAGAACTCAGTCACTTCCTGGGAGAGTTTGTAAAAATACTTTGTCTATGATCTGTGGCTCCTACAATTCCATTTTCTTTGTTAAACTTCCCATAGCGAGGCAAAGAATTAAGTCTGTTTTACTGTAAATGTTCAATGGAAGGACTATGTTGAGAGGAGTAAATGACCTAGATGCTCTCTTAACTTAATTTTATTTTCTTTCTCTACAGACTCATAAGAATTCATATAACGTTGAAGAGTGGGCTGATGTCAGATGAAAAACTTAATAGGGAATGAGCCTGTAGATACCTTATCTGGCCCTATGAATTTTTGTTTCTGGATTCTTTTTTCACTGAAAATTTTCCTTTTGATTTTTTTCCTAATCATGGATTATTATCGAATCACATTAAGAATTATACTTGGGATTCAAATTTTACACAGTTCTTAGCTATGTAAAGAGTGGAGGAAAAGGAAGATTAAAAAATAGAGTGGCCTCGTGAACACAGTTGGGGAAGGAGAAGATGGGATGAATTGAGAGAGTAGGATTGACCTGTATACACTACCAGGTGTAAAAGAGATAGCTAGTGGGAAGCTGCTGTATAGCTCAGGGAGCTCAGCTTGGTGTTCTGTGATGACATAGAGGGATGCACGGGGAGCTGGGATCCCCTCAAGAGGGAAGGGATATATGTGTGCATAGAGCAATTCACATTGTTGTACGGCAGAAGCTAACACAATGCTGTAAAGCAGTTGTACTCCAATTACAAAATAAATAATAGAATAATAAAAATAAATTAATAAATGCAAAAACTCATAAAAAAGAGTATAAGCAATATTGCTAAAATGATGATACAAGTGTTCCTAGGGTTTTGGTCCTCCTCTTTATAAGAATAAAACTATTCAAAGCCAAAACTATTCAAGAGCAAGATACCACTGAGAAAATCCTACAACAACGGGGTGAGGCTAAACCACCTTCTTTCTCCTTAGAGACCAAGACAGACTGTGTTAGAAGGGTACGAGGACAGCTACTTGAAGACTGTATTGCTCCTCCTCTAGGTTAGCACAGTGCAGAGAGGTCTTTCCTGAGCCTTCAGTCCCTCCAGAGCAAAAAGAAAAATCCAAGGGGAACAAGGAGCTCCCACCCCCAGCGTTGTGTGTTTCCTCTGTGGGAAGCCCTACTCTGTTCTCACACCCCACGGATTATGGTGGCATCTGTGGGGCTCAGTCACTGAGAATCTGTGATGGAGAAGGGCAGAGGAGCTTGCAACATCCAGCACATGGATCCTGGTGGACTGAGTTCCTACCTGCAGTGCCCAAGTAAGAATCCCAATCAGCCCTTTTATTTGTCTGCACAATCAAGTCAAGGGTGCACTCTGACCAGGGGACCCAGATCTGCCTGACTTGAGTCCTCTAATGAGGAGTTTCACTGGCTCTCAAACCCAGTTTGCCTGCATCCAGGCAAAGGTGCTGAGTCACAGCCCTATCCCCTTTGAAGAGATTCTTACAGCCTCATCTTACCAGAAGGGTTGGTGACAATTCCTGGATTATAAATGCTATTATGAACAACTATACACAAACAGACTAGAAGAAATGGGAACTTTCTTAGAGACATACATCTTACCAAGACTGAATCAGGAAGAAATAAAATCTTTGAATAGATTGGTAAGAAGATTGAATCAGTAGTAAGAAAATCTGCAATGAAGAAAATTGGAAGTGGTCAAACAGGATATGTCAAGAGCGAACGTTGACATTTTAGGAATCAGTGAACTAAAAGGGACTGGAATGAATGAATTTAACTCAGATGACCATTATATCTACTACTGTGGGCAGGAACCCCTTAGAAGAAGTGGAGTAGCCATCATAGTCAACAAAAATGTCCAAAATGTAGTACGTGGGTGCAATCTCAAAAACAATAGAATGATCTCTGTTTGTTTCCAAGGAAAACCATTCAATATCACAGTAATCCAAGTCTATGTCCTGACTAGTAATGCTGAAGAAGCTGAAGTTGAATGGTTCTATGAAGACCTACAAGACCTTTNCCATAGCCTTGACTAGATGGGCCTTTGTTGGCAAAGTAATGTCTCTGCTTTTCAATATGCTATCTAGGTCGGCCATAACTTTTCTTCCAAGGAGTAAGTGTCTTTTAATTTCATGCCCGTCTTTAAAATAATGAGATGGAATCTCATTTTTCTTCCTTTACTGGATACCTCCTCTACAAAGAGCATTCCTTTTGAAGTAATGGTAACCCTGGACCTAAAGTAGATCTGCCAGATGAAGAGGCAAAATGAAAATCAGGCTCCTGATTTCAGATTCTTGGGTACAACCTGACCAAAGGAAACTGAAAACGATTCAATCGTGTTGCGTTAACCACCACGCAGGCGCCTATACAGTCTGTCCTAACCCACAGCGCCAGACCCAAAGGAAGGCATATTTGTGACCTCATATGTATGCAAGAAGGGCTATCAACTGTTGAACTAGAGACTATTTTATTGGAGACATTGATTTCCCAGGCTGTCCCTTTTGCTTGTAAGGGGTCTCTGGAAACTGCCAGGAAACAGAGTGTCATAAAGTAGATCGTGCTCTGTAGAGAGGTCTGATGACTGGAGTTTTTCATTCTTAACCAAGAGTCACACCACATAAATCATAACTATGACAAAAAATTAGGCCATAATAGGTAAATGCAGTGGCCACAATAACTATAAGAATGTAAAACAGTTTACTTATCCTTCAGGTCCTCAGTGCACACTGCACATGGATTAGATTGACGAAAGACCACAGCTTTTTAGTCCTCCTCCACCATTAGGAGGTTGTGTGACCCGCTATAAACTGCTTCATCTCTCTCCTTCTCTGTAAGCTAAATACACCTAACTACCTGATCACTGAGGTTCTTGATGGTTCCAACACACTGCACATCTACAAGGAGATATATATATTAAAAATCACCGAATACAGTATATATCAATTCACTATTTAATACTTAATAATGGTGTTTATTTTCTTGGCACATAGAGGAGATATGCATAATCCAGATCACTTACAAAGTAGATGAGGTCATAGGACAGGACTGTTACTCCCCAGAAAAGCCATCTTGTGTGTTTCCTTAGTAAATACCATCCTAAGAGAGTCTTTCCCCAAGGCATCACATTTTAAAATATGTGCATGTCAGAGGCAACAAATCTAAGATTTTATAGGATTGAAACTAAAGAATATCTTCAGTCATTAAATATACCAATCACCTCTTCCTACAATTTAGAAAAATCACCTGAAAAGTACATATAAACATTAGAACTTTTATAATATGTAAAGCATATGTAAATATAATCTATAAAGCACATGGATTTTCCAATAGTCATGTATGGATGTGAGAGTTGGACTATAAAGAAAGCTGAGCACCAAGAATTGATGCTTTAGAACTGTATTGTTGAAGACTCTTGAGAGTCCCTTGGACTGCAAGGAGATCCAACCAGTCCATCCTAAAGGAGATCAGTTTTGGGTGTTCATTGGAAGGATTGATGAAGTTGAAACTCCAATACTTTGTCAACCTGATGCANAGAGTTGGACTATAAAGAAAGCTGAGCACCAAGAATTGATGCTTTAGAACTGTATTGTTGAAGACTCTTGAGAGTCCCTTGGACTGCAAGGAGATCCAACCAGTCCATCCTAAAGGAGATCAGTTTTGGGTGTTCATTGGAAGGATTGATGAAGTTGAAACTCCAATACTTTGTCAACCTGATGCAAAGAGCTGACTCATTTAAAAAGACCCTGATGCTGGGAAAGATTGAAGGCAGGAGGAGAAGGTGATGATAGAAGATGAGATGGTTGGATGGCATCACCAACCTGATGGACATGAGTTTCAGCAAGCTTCAAGAGTAGGTGATGGACAGGGAAGCCTGGCGTGCTGCAGTCCATGGGGTCGCAAAGAGTCGGACATGGCTGAGAGACTGAACTGAACTGAAAGCATATGTGAATGGTAGGTTTTAAAGTCATATTCACCACCATAAACCATAATAGATTGGTATACCAAATCTGTTTTCCTTCTTTCTTAAACGTAAAGGGGCATTTGGTTCTGTTTCTTACTATTTCTTCTGCGGAGAGTGGGAAAACTGCCCAATGTTTCTTTCTGCTCCAGTGATTCATGAGGATGATACTTCAAATGTGTCAGGTGTGTGACAGTCAATAAAGCATATTTGCATTTAATTCTATGAGATGGTTGGATTAAATGTTACTCTTTCCATCTTATAAATGAGGATAAAATTTTTCCAGAGTTCAAAATTGGACAGGGTGTAAACGTCTGGGCTAAACTGAGATTTTGAAGGTCAGGCTGTTTTATCATCTGCTTCTCCTGGGATCAGAGGATACACTACACCAAAGTTTGGGAGTGAATCTAGGAGTGAAGTACATTCCTAGGCACCTGTTCTGGGCTTGTTGCTTTTCATGGGATCACAGTGACTCCTCACAACCTCCATCACATTAGCTTCCATTCTTTCCATAATCTCCCCACATTCCACATTCTGAAATAGGGGAAGAATGAAAACCATTTGAAGCAGGATGGAGCATACAACAAGCCAAGTAAAACAGAATGTACGTCATGTATTTGTGACAAGGAACACATTGCCCATTTTTTGAAAAGGTAGAAAGTTAAATTCCATCACCTCCACATGGGAAGTAGATGGGGAAACAGTGGAAACAGTGTCAGACTTTATTTTTTTGGGCTCCAAAATCACTGCAGATGCTGACTGCAGCCATGAAATTAGAAGACGCTTACTCCTTGGAAGAAAAGTTATGACCAACCTGGATAGTATATTCAAAAGCAGAGACATTACTTTGCCGACTAAGGTCCGCCTAGTCAAGGCTATGGTTTTTCCTGTGCTCATGTATGGATGTGAAAGTTGGACTGTGAAGAAAGCTGAGCACCGAAGAATCGATGCTTTTGAACTGTGGTGTTGGAGAAGACTCTTGAGAGTCCCTTGGACTGCAAGGAGATCCAACCAGTCCATTCTGAAGGAGATCGACCCTGGGATTTCTTTGGAAGGAATGATGCTAAAGCTGAAACTCCAGTACTTTGGCCACCTCATGCGAAGAGTTGACTCATTGGAAAAGACTCTGATGCTGGGAGGGATTGAGGGCAGCAGGAGAAGGGGATGACCGAGGATGAGATGGCTGGATGGCATCATGGACTTGATGGATGTGAGTCTGAGTGAACTCCGGGAGATGGTGATGGACAGGGAGGCCTGGCGTGCTGCGATTCATGGGGTCGCAAAGAGTCGGACACGACTGAGCGACTGAACTGAACTGAACTGAACTGAGAAAGTTAAAATAACCTCTGAGTGCCATCGTATGGAACCCTAGGTAGAAAAGGATGGAATTGAAGCAGTCAGTGGTGTCTCCTCCTTCTCTACCAGGAGAATGAGCAAGCAGCAGGTTCCTTGCAGTGTCCAGCTCTAGCAGTGAAATGACTATTGTTTAACAGGAGGGAAACCAGCTTTTGTAGGCACATTCTAAACACAGCTTTGCCATAGACAGATTGAAGGCAAAAGCAGAAAGGTGGTTTTTCCCACATTATCTATATTAAAATGTTTTTGGCTATCAACCAGAATTTTTAATGGGTAAAGCAAGTTATATATCATTGTGAATGTATTAAACAATTCTAAAGCATATTTCATAAAACAAATTACTGATGTGCTTTGCTTCCCTTTGCTCTCCACATCAAAAAGAGTTGGAAGTATTTTGAAACTTGCTTACTACAGATAGAGAACCATTCTGAAGTATGACTTGATAAAGTAAAATGCTTCAGCCATTTTTATGTATACCTCTTTTTTTTTCTATTAAAAAAATATTTAAAGAATGCTAAAACTTCTACCAAATGAAGGCATTTGGGTTTGGGATGTACAAGGAAAGAGAAGTCACTTTTTTGCAATCTTCCTGGCCCTGAACAGTGTCTGACCAACTCCCAAGAAATTTCCTGACAGATTTAAAGGAAGCATAGGACTTCCTTGGTGGCATAGCAGATAAGAATCGCCTGCCAATGCTGGTGACATGGGTTCGATCCCTGGTCTGGGAAGATTCCACATGCCACAAGGCAATTAACCCCTTGAGCCACAACTACTAGCCATCTACCCTACACTCTATGCTCCACAACCAAAGAAGCCACTGCAGTGAGAAGCCCGCACACTGGAACTAGAGAGTAGCCACCACTTGCTGCAGCGAGAGAAATCCCACACACAGCAACGAAGACCCAGCATAACCAAAACTTAAATAGAAATAAATTAGAAAATAAAAATAAAGGAAGCATAGCACAGAATGGAACACAGTAGGTCTAAATCATTATCTTTCCCCATCACACCTATTTCTGTGCTCCTTGCCTTGGTTTGCTTAGCATGATGTTTAATGTGCTCTAAAACATCTCCTCCTCATACTCATCTTTTATTCATGAGTTTCCCTAAAACCGTTTAAATGTCTCAAGATGAGAGTATATATGTTGTGGCTCTGAAACGGAATCGAAATTGGTTTCTACATGTCCTTGCTTTGCAGCAGTTTGACGACTCTTGTTGTTGGTCAGGTTATTTTGTGCTGTGACTAAGGCTTCATAAATGAGCCTATGCTTTTTCATATAAAAACACTGTATGCTATAGTAGGAAACCATAACATAGAGATAGTGTAGCATTATAAAAGGATAAAAAAAAGGAATAAAATAGTCTTTGACTAATTTGAAAGGTGGACTATGCACTTAAAAATAATTTGATACCAATTTGTATTTGACAACTTTATGTAAAAATCAAACATGAGGCCATTTTTATTTCTTATTCTGTCAAGTGCTCAGCTATTCCCATAACGCTGGTGGGGGTAGAGCGAGGAGAGAGTCTTTAAACTCTTCTACCCCTCAACAACATAACAGGGAACTGAAATGCACATCTGTAAATAAATGCATCATTAGTTTCTCATCAATTTGTAAGCTTCACTTGATGTATGGCTAAAATAATCCCACAAGGAAAACTAAAGAAGTGCTTAGTTCCAACACATGCCACATAGATGAAGGAAGAGGGGTTAGTGGGTGGGGACCAAATTATTTAAATGAAGAATTTTGCAGATGCTAGAAATATCTTTT
Source organism: Oreotragus oreotragus (assembly GCA_006410675.1). Taxonomy (NCBI): domain Eukaryota; kingdom Metazoa; phylum Chordata; class Mammalia; order Artiodactyla; family Bovidae; genus Oreotragus; species Oreotragus oreotragus. Next base: position 193,279 of record SJYX01020116.1, read on the forward strand.
ACAACAGTCCAGAATGGGGAACTATTTTAAGTACACAGCTACCAGTGTATTCATTAACAGGGTAGAGCTCTGGACATATTAAAGGAGCCCAGTAAAACAACTAATGATGCACTTGAGCAGTAACAGGTTGTCATTAGACCAGCATCTGCTCTCATCAGAGTTAATTATTCAGTTGCTTTGTTTTCCAAGTAGGTGTCTGGTAAAATTTAGCAGAATCTTAATTAAAACACATTTTCAAACTCCTTGGATGCTCATCTCATCTAAAGAAATCAAGACAATTTCCACCATAAACATCAAGCTTCAGTTGAGCTATCAAATGGAAGAAGGAACTCAGCCAATATAAGTTGTTAGGTATTAACTATTGGGATGCCTGGAGCATGCAGATGAGGAAAACCTACCTTGAGAAACAATCTACTTTCCCCAAACTACCAACCAGCTATAAGACAGAATCAACAGTAATATCTAAGACCCCTGATTTACCTTCACCAAGTCATATAGAGGGTGTCCCCAGTCCTCAGCAGTAAAGAATCTGCCTGCAGTGCAGAAGTCACAGCAGACCTGGGTTCAGTACCTGGGTCGGGAAAACACTTTGCAGGAGGGCATGGCAACCCACTCCAGTATTCTTGTCTGGAGAATCCAATGGACAGAGGATGCTGGCGGGCTACAGTCCATGGGGTCACAAAGAGTCAGACAAAACTGAAGCAACTGAGCAGCAGCAGCAGCAGCAATAATACTAAAGCTGAAATAAGTATATGAGCTTGGGACATCCAAAAAGACAATGTGAGCTTATTTTATCTTTGAACTAATCACGTAAACATATAAATACATCTCAACTTCAATATTTGAAATATTTTTTAATGGAAATACGTCCCAAAATGACCACTGCTTACAATCAGCTACTTATGAGGACACCAATAAAGATCCCAATTAAAACTGTCGTCAATATCAATATGAGTACTACAAAATATGAAAATTTGAATAATGAGTAGAGAATGATCATCACCTTTGATTTATGACTACTACAGTACTTAGAAAACACCTTGCTGAAGTGATTGGAATAAAGGATAAAGAAAACAAAAATAATGAGGAGAACAAAGTCCAGAAATCTTTATGGCAGTAGTTAGAGTGAATGCTATCATCCTCTTCCCTGTACTGGGAGGGCCATGATTTTACCTTGAACCTCTAGTATCCATGACACTGTCTGGAGGGTAGACTATAGGCATTTGACAAAAAAGATTCTTTGTATGAAGAAATGAATAAATAGTAATTGCATTCTGTTATCAAAGTGAGGATGAGGTCACCATATTCCATAAAACTTGAACCTAGAACTCCCAGAAAAAGAAAAACAAATATTGACTAATTATTTTTATCAATTCTGAATGCCATATGGGGTTTGTTGAATAGGTATCTAAATATTGCAGTTCCCATATGGATTGTTTAATGAACAAAGTCATGGAGTCATGAAGATAACAGTGACGTTATTAAGAAAGTAAATTCCATCAGTAATGAAAATATGTTTAGTTCATCTATCCAATCAACTATAAAGGATATGTAGGAGTCTGGGATTCTCCAGTTCCTCCTTACCAAGGAATAAATGATAACCTTCAACCGATACGACTAAGGAACATTTTATGCAAAATTTTTATCTTAACATAGCTCTTATTGTTTTAATTCAGTACCATTGTATTGCCCTATCATGGCTGTTTTTCAACTGAAAGCCTATCTTATACTTTGATTTCACACTTGCTCAATGCTTAGTCTTTAGGAACTGAGTTTTTCATCAGGGACTGTTGCTCTACACACACTAACTGTGGAAGGGCAGTTGGGTCACTGCCTCTCTCACATGTTAGAATCAATACTCTGTCTCTAGCTTTGGTGAATGCACTCTCCTCCAGCTGGGAGTTATACACCATTAATCAGGTTACAGCCTAAGCCTCTGTAATAAATGGACCCCAAAGAGTGAATTGAGAAAGACTGACATTCTATTTCTCTTTTAAATACCAGACTAGAAATAGATGGAAAGTTCTGAATGGTGGCACTGCTCTGCTCCAAGAAGTTATTCAGGGCTCAGTTTACCTTTATTTTGTTTCTCCCCAGTCTCCTAGGGCACCATTGTCATCCGCTGGATTAAGCTGGGTCATGGTCCCATCTCTAGCACCTGGGATAGAAGTGATAAAATAAAATGGGATAAAGCAATTTCTTTTTGTGTAAATGACATAGTGGAACATGCTGTGCACAGACAGAACATGTCACCTGGATGTGCCTCCCCTTGCCAAGAATTTTATCTCACTGAACCACCTAGCTGAAACAGAGGCCAGGAAATGTACCCTATAGCAGGACAATCATATGGTCAGCCAAATGTTATGTTTTAAAAAGTGGGTAATGGATTTTTGTGAACAGCTAACATATCTAGAGGGAAATAATCTGAAGCAAAAAATCAGATTGAGTTCACCTGCCTTTAGCTGAAAGTCTCTGTTCAGTCAGTTCAGTCATTCAGTCATGTCCAACTCTTTGTGACGCCATAGACTGCAGCACATCAGGCTTCCCTATCCATCACCAACTCCCAGAGCTTGCTCAAACTCATGTCCATTGAGTCAGGGATGCCATCCAACCATCTCACCCTCTGTCGTCCCCTTCTCCTCCTGCCTTCAATCTTTCCCAGCATCAGGGTCTTTTCAAATGAGTCAGCTCTTCACATCAGATGGCCAAAGTACTGGAGTTTCAGCTTCAGCATCAGTCCTTCCAATGAATATTCAGGATTGGTTTCCTTTAGGATTGACTGGTTTGATCTCCTTGCAGTTCAAGGAACTCTCAAGATTCTTCTCCAATACCACAATTCAAAACATCAGTTCTTCGGCACTTGGATTTGTTTATAGTCCAACTCTCATATCCATACATGACTACTGGAAAAACCATAGCTTTGACTAGATTGACTTTTGTGGGCAAAGTCTCTGCTTTTTAATATGCTGTCTGGGTTTGTCACAGCTTTCTTCCAAGAAGCAAGTGTCTGTAATTTCACAGCTGCAGTCACCATCTGCAGTGATTTTGGAGCCCCCCAAAATAAAGTGTAACACTGTTTCCATTGTTAACAATGAACATCTCCATTAATGGAACTCGAATAATGAATGAGAGTCTTCCATTTAAGCAATTCCTGTATATTATCATTCAGCAGCTCCTGTGTAATGGCACCTTCAGGCATTAGTATTTAATAACTTTCCAACCAATATCAAGTGGAAAACCTTATGTTGCTAAAGAAGTCATCATTCAAGTTGACCTTTTATCCTAGTTCTTGGAAGCATGAAGTAACCCCTAGGTGCAATTGGATAATGCACTTCCATTTCACAGACAAGAAGACTAAGTGAGAGATGATACAGTGACAGGAAATGATGTCCTGTGGTCCTCATGTCCAAGATTACTCAGGAGAGTCTGGAGGTCCAAGTTCTAGGCTTAGCCACTATCTTCTCTGTGGTTGAGTGAGTTACTAAGTTTTCCTAAATGAATTGAAAGGCTCCTTTTGGGAAACCAAAGCCTATAAATTCAATGGCTTAACCAAAGTTCACACAGCTAGAGTCTCTAAATTCTCATTCAGGGCTTTTACGTTCTACTACAACACCCTGGAATCACATTAACAACAATAGGCTCTCAACAACTATTTTCTGAATAAATAGATGAAAGATAGTGAGCCAATATTCTAGGATGGATAATATGCCTGGTATAATCTTGTATGTCTGATAATCACTAATAGTGCCCCTATTTCCTCCCTAAACTGTGCAATTTTAGACAATAAAAATTATATATTAAACATAATGGTAAGAGTTTTCTCCTTAAATACCACTAAATAATCATGCTTGTTTAGGGTCAAGCATATTCAGGCCTAAATAAAGATCTCCAGAACTTTTATAGTTTATTTTTAAAGCCATGTCCCACGTAGTGAGTGCTGCAGGTAAATGCTGAAGTTAAGTCTGTGTATCACTAATTACTATGAACCCTAAAGAGCTGTCATTATTTTAGAACAAAAGTGGAACCCTCCATAGTCCTCAGTTGCTTGTGGCAGAAGCAAAGGTGAACATTAAGGAAGCATGAGTCACCAGGGCCCATCCTTGTCGTAAAAGCATTTACAGCTTAGTGAACAATGTAGCACACATATTTGGATCATAAAGTACCCAACTACAACTGAGCAAATCAACAAAATAACATCTGTATCAGCTGAGTTGAAAATAATGGAGGGTGTCATGGAGAAAGGGTGAAAAGTCAAATAATTCTATCACAGAAGTCTACTTGGAAGAAGTGGTTTGAGCTGGGTTACAATAAGAGAATAGGGTGACAGCCCACCTCGGCTTCAACCAGAGTAACTTGGAATTTATCAGTTTTTTTGTGTGTGCGGTTTCTGGGAAAAAAAAAAAAAAAAAACCTTTTGAAGAAATAACTTAGCTGCCAAAAAACATTTTACCATTTACTGGATGATCTCAGAAGTCTTTTTCTCTCATTCTTTCAAGATTAATGTTGCATTATTTTAGTCCAGTGAAATGGCATAACATCAGTCTGGGGAGTGTGGAGGCTTGAATGCTAGTCTAACTGTATGCCAGATGAAAACCAGGTCAAATATGGAAGCCTGGCTAAGGCATGACACAGTGAAACACCAGCACATTGGCCTCAGTCTGTTTTTCTATGATTACCATTGTTCCCTTTTGTATGTACTATATTTCTTATACAGCTTGTGACTTCTGGTTCTCATGCCCTTCTAATGAAACAAAATGAAAATTAAGGCACATGTCCCAAGAAAATATTGCACTTGTATAGAAATGCATAACATTTTTCATATAGTCTGATATAATGTACTTTGGTATATCCTCCAAATATTGTCACTAAAAATTAATTAGAATATAAAAACACAGTCTAGAAAATTGAATTAGACGTAGTCCAGAGTTTTTTTTTTTAAATAAAGTTTCAAAGTTAATGGTGATTAGTGGATCCCTCATGATAACACAGAGATTTATAAAACAGGAGTAATCATACTTTGACTCAAAGCATCGTCCAGTCCCATTGTTATTGTGGACATTATCTTAGACAAGCCAAAGTTGTAAATTTTTCAAAAACTATTTCCAGTTTTAGACTCAAAAGACATGTGCGTATGCATGCTTAGTTGTGTCCGACTCTTTGAAATCCCGTGGGCTGAAGCCTGTCAGCCTCCTCTGTCCATGGAATTTTCCAGGGAAGAATACTGAAGCAAGTTGCCATTTCCTACTCCAGGGGATCTTCCTGACTCAGGGATCAAACGTGCATCTCTTGTGTCTCCTGCACTGGCACGCAGATTCTTTACCACCACACCACCTGGGAAGCCAATGACTCCAAGAAAAAGATGTCAAATCTGGAGGCCAATTCTGTATCAGGCCTAGTGTAATGCAAATTCTGATATTTAGTTTTAAGAACATTTTCCATAACTTGTACATTTCACTTTTTATACCATTCTTTTAGTATTTTAGCTTACAGTTGGAATTCCATAGGCTAAATGCTTTCTAAAGAGCTGAGAGCTTTTAACTTTCCAGTGTGGGTTTTCTTTTTTTCCTTTCTCCTGTCCTCCCATCTTTCCCCTCCTTCTTCCCTTCCTTTCATTTCTTTTCCTCCTCCCTCCTTCCTTCTCTCCACAAATGTTACCTAAATACTTAACATGTACCGGGTACCCTGCTAGAGACTAGTGCTATATAATGAATGAGATAGTGTCAGCTTGAATTAAGCTTACAATCTACCCATGAAAGCCTATACTAATTTACTATTATTTCTATTTTTATATGGAGTAGTAGTATAATTTCAGGATATGAGGATTTAAAATTTTTCATTCATCAATGATTTAGTCTCTAAATTTGGGGGAAATCCCTAAGGTCTACCCAAAGGAAGGTTTCCCTGATGGCTGAGCAGGTAAGGAATCTGCCTGCAATGCAGCAGACAGGAGACAGGTTTGATACCTAGGTGGGGAAGATCCCCCGGAAAAGGAAAAGGCAATCCACTCCAGTATTCTAGCCTGGAAAATTCCATCAACAGAGAAGCTTGGCAGGATAAAATCTATAGGGTTGCAAAGAGTCAGACAGGCAAAGAGTTGGAATTTTTGAAGAACGGTTACTTTGGGTCAAAGAAAAAGTCTTCTTAAAAAATGCTTTTCATATTAATTCCATATCAGCTAAAAGTCTTCTGAGATCAGGATCTAGGGGTGTACCCAATAAAAAGATCCTGCAACAGACATCCATTTGGACCTGTCCACAGCTTCCCTGTCTCCCAAAGTACTCCATGGCCAGAATGATTGGAAGATTCCCCAGTAGACACTGAATTCACTATTGGGCTCAATATGGCAGATTTGTTTTTTCAGTTATCTGGGTATGCAATATGTCTCTCTACAAAGGTTTGTGGAACTGTTATATTTTTATGAGTTAGTCAACATGAAAGAATGGATTATAAAACTGTCACTTTATACAATTAAGGGATAGGAAGGGAGACAGAGAGGGAAAGAGAGAGGGGAAGAAAGAGAGAGAGAGAGGTGCAACAGAAGGGAACTGAAAATCCCCCCACGACAGATGGCTTGTGCCATTTTGAATTTAGTCTCCCTAAGGAGCAAACCCTTGTAGAGGCTATTAAAGCTTCTGTCTGCATGAGAAAATGCTGTTTCAATATTGATGGCTATGTCTATGTGACCTCCATTGAAAACAAAGTCATAGAGATTTACCCTTAATTCAGGAAGAGTGAAACAATGCTGTTGGAAGACTACACTCACTCCTTGTCACATGCATCTTTGAGAGCGGATTAAAGCGACAGCAGGGTAACAAAACTGCACCACCCGCTACAAGATTTGCCTCTAGGAATAAAAATAAAATAGGCACATTACTCTTCAAAGACACATATTTTATTTAGTTGTTAAGAGTAGAGTGTTGGAATTTTTGAAGAACTGTTGCTATTTAATAGAGGTGAAAGTTTTAATGTGAATACTGCCTGTGTGAGCGTGTGTGTGCAAAGTTGGCGTGACACATTCTGCTCAAATTAGACTTCTAAATAACTAGTAACAGCTGTGGTGCTTCGAAATCGGTTTGATTTAAACGATGATGTCATGTGTTTATATAAGGAAAATAGGTGTAGTCATTGGGTGGGAAAGTATATAACGATTTTTACCTAAAACAGACAGTGAGCAGGTATCTCCATTTAGAAGCTATAAACATGTAAATTACATGTTTCAGCACTTTCACAATTTTTACCATCATGTATCATGTAAAAATATGTATGTCCATATATATAGATAGATAGAAGAGATAAGAATGCCGTGCTGTGCTTAGTCGCTCAGTCGTGTACAACTCTTTGCAACCCCATGGACTGTAGCCCACCAGAACAGACATATAAAAAATATTTTGTGGCAGCAAGAAAAAATTATCAAATTTAAAACTGCAAGTCTTTATTCACTCATATTCCAGTATCTTGATTAAGATACCTAGTGTATAGTTGGTATGGACCCTTTACCCATGGTATGGAAAGCAAGACTTCAGGAAATAGCCAAGTTTGTAGAATTACATTTTTATTTTCCAAAGGCACACAGAGGCTAGTAAATAAAACTTACTTTTAGAAGAGATCATAATGAATTTACTAATTATCTTTTCCCTCTGTAAACACTTGTCAAAGATTAATGTCAGGGAATGGCTTTGTTTAAAATTTAGAAAAATGTGATACAATAAGCACAGTGAATCATTTTCTGGCCAATCTGATTGCAATAATTTAAGAACATGATGTTATTTGGGTGGAGGCAAGGGATCAAATTTGGAAGTTAAGGATATAATGCAGGAAGTTTTTTCTGTATGCGTAGAGATTTGAGACCACAAGCAAGTCTGGATCTAATGTCTCTCTTCACACTCACAAAGATAGAAAAAGGGCAGTAAGAAGTACAACGTACTTACCTTGATATTGTCTTTTAAGAGTGTTATTCATTTGTGCCAAAAGATTTCACTCACATTCTCAATGAAAAAAAAAAAGCTCTAAAATAAATGAATTATTCTTGTTTTTAAATTCAAAGTATGGTTCTTTTAAATGCCTTTCCTTCCAAAGTCTTTGAAAAAAAGGAAGAACAGTTTCTCATTCTGCATTCTTCTGAGGAAACCCATAATTTTTACTCTTTGCATTTCTTGTCTTTGAAGTTGAGGGAGTGAGTCTGATGCTAACACACTTTTATCCCCCCCAAAATCATCAGCACCTCTCATTTCAGCTATTAAGTATTTAAGGGCAAGTTGTTTGAGAAACTCTTCTGCTAATCCTGTATGGGCTAAATTAAATCCAAATTCTCAAAATGGCTTGTCATCTTAAAGAAAGAAGGAAGAAGTGTTTGAAGAGGACACTTAGAGAAAGAAGTGTTTCCAAAAGAAGTTATGGTGATACAATATGGTAAGCAAAAAAAAAAAAAAAAAAGTTTGCTATGTCCTATACTCGGCTGGAACATCTCCTGTATGGAGAGATTTCACAAAGTGATTTCGCAAGCAAATGGTTTAATGCATGGCCAGCCAATTTAGCCTTTATTTTAAATATATTCTTTATGCATATAGATATTTTGAGATTGTGCCTTCTGGAATGATTACTGAAACCACATTGAAAAGTCATTATGCAGAAACATGGGTGTACAAATAGTTCATAGCTTAGGGGAACTATAAATAGAACTAACTGAATCTTGTTAAAGGGTTCAGGTCCTGGTTATTTAAAAGAACTATTTTGGTGCCATTGATTAGCTATAACACTTCTAATTTGCATTTCACAAAAATAAAGTTAGAAAAACAATTACATTTGATTTTTGGAAAGGAAAGTGATGAAAAATACACTGAATTAGAAAATGAATTATGGTCTAATTCTTTTCCATTATGTAATAATTCCTTAATTCTGAGGAAATAATTTCTAGCCTTACAGATTCTAGAGATAAATTGCAATTGGGAAATATAGAAAATCTGGTTAGATGCCAAGAATTTCACTGATAGTTGTTTGGAATAAAGTAATTATTATCCCATGAATCATTCTAATATTGTATCACAGTGTCAATTATGTTATGTTGTCATATAATTTTGTTTTTTAGGTGTCTCCATAAATTTGATCAAATAAAAAGCATGCTAGGTTTAATAAAATTCCAATATCCTCATCCTTATAAACAAAACCTTTGAAGAGTGATATGTTCAATTCTTTCTTTCAGGGAAATTTAAGTGACTAACAGTCTTTGTTTCAGCAGACCTACTTAATTTTTCACAATTTTAGAAGAAATAAAAAAAAATCTTTGATACCTTTGGCAGACTATCAAACAAAATTGAGACAAGGCTTATACTGAATATAGATTCAGATATATATGCATATATGAAATATATGTATTATATGCATATATATATGCATGTGTACATGTATATACATACACATATCCTACTTTAGCAGTTTACACAATCATAATAGCTATCCTAAGTAAAAGCTACCTTGGTTTGGGATTAATGTGCACAAATTTATCCCTAAATGAGAAATTTAATTAGAAATACTTTCATCTAGAATCCAAAAACAATTTCGGGTCATGTGTAGCATTAATATCTGAGCATAGGAATGAGATCCTTGATCTCCATCTCTTCTTTTCCATTAACATTTAGATGCTCTCTTTTCTAACCCTCTGTCATTTTAGCTGTGAACAAGGGTGGTGTTGCTGTTGTTGTTCAGTTGCTCAGTCATGTCTATTTGTGACCCCGTGGACTGCAGCATGCCAGGCTTCCTTGTCTTTCACCATCTCCCAGAGCTTGCTCAAACTCATGTCCATTGAGTCAGTGATTCCCTCCAACCATCTCATCCTCTGCCATGCCCTTCTCCTCCTGCCTGCAATTTTTCCCAGCATCAGGGTCTTTTCTAATGAGTTGGTTCTTTGCATTAGGTGGCCAAAGTATTGGAGCTTCAGCTTCAGCATCAGTCCTTCTAATGAATATTTAGTGTTGATTTCCTTTAGGATTGACTGGTTGGATCTCCTTGCAGTCCAAAAGACTCTCAAGAGTCTTCTTCAACATCACAGTTCAAAACATCAATTCTTTGGCATTCAACCTTCTTTATGACCGAACTCTCATGTCCATATATGACTACTAGGAAAACCATAGCTCATGGCAACCTAATTAATTAATCAACAGTCTTATTTAAATTACATTAAGTACACAAGGTCCCCAAAAGGAGAGTGGTACATCTTTAAAAGGTCAAAGGAAATTGTGTTATAGTATTTAAGTAGAACTAGCGACCAAACTCCACGCCCTGTGAAACAATATGTACATGTAGTACTAAGGAATATGGTGGGAAAATTAAGCCCACAAACACTAGGAAAGATGTTTTTTTTTTTTACCATGTATGTCAAAGAAATAGTCATTTATCATCAGTTACTTAAATAAACCCCAAAGAGAGTATTTTGGGCTTTAATCCAAAAAGGAGGATCTGGAAGGGAATTGTAAAAGCTTCAAAACTAAGGAAAATCCATCTGAATGCATTTCAAATTAAACTGTTATGGGCTTGGTTTAGATGTGCTTTATTAATCCATATTAACGGATATTTATCACTTCAGTGATTATTTTCATAAATTAGATGGAGAATGGTTTTTCAAACAGTGCACAATGAAGTTGGATCCATGTGAGGAAACACAATGACAAAAAGATAATGTTCCTTTAAATGATACTGCCATACGGACAGACCTCAATCAATCAAAAAGATATTCAATTAATCAGCAAACAATTATAAATACCTACCACGTGTTCAGGCTTCCTTGGTGGCTCAGATGGTAAAGAATCTGCCTACAATGAGGGAGACCTGGGTACAATCCCTGGGTTGGAAAGATGGAGGAGGGCATGGGAACCCACTCCAGTATTCTTACCTGGAGAATCCCCATAGACAGAAGAGCCTGGTGGGCTACAATCCATGGGGTCACAAAGAGTCGAACAGGACTGAGCAGCTAAGCACAAAGAACACTCACTATGTGTTCATCACCCTGTTAAAAACACAGGGATGCAAAGCCATTATTATTTGCTCATTCCAGGTCACCTCATTTAAGAAAAAAAACAGCAACCATTTTAGCTTTAGTGAGATCAATGCTATGGTTTTTCCAGTGGTCATGTATGGATGTGAGAGTTGGACTGTGAAGAAGGCTGAGCACCAAAGAATTGATGCTTTTGAACTGTGGTGTTGGAGAAGACTCTTGAGAGTCCCTTGGACTGCAAGGAGATCCAACCAGTCCATTCTGAAGGAGATCAACCCTGAGATTTCTTTGGAAGGAATGATGCTAAAGCTGAAACTCCAGTACTTTGGCCACTTCATGTGAAGAGTTGACTCATTGGAAAAGACTCTGATGCTGGGAGGGATTGGGAGCAGGAGGAGAAGGGGACGACCGAGGATGAGATGGCTGGATGGCATCACGGACTTGATGGCCGTGGGTATGAGTGAACTCCGGGAGTTGGTGATGGACAGGAAGGCCTGGCGTGCTATGATTCATGGGGTCACAAAGAGTCGGACATGACTGAGCGACTGAACTGAACTGAACTGAGATCCGTGAAAAAACTGCTAATCAGTCAATCATGTCCATCTCTTTGTGATCCTGTGGACTGGTAGCCCACCAAGCTTCTTCATCCATGGGATTTTCCAGGCAAGAATACTGGAATAGGTTGCCACATCCTACTCCAGGGGATCTTCCTGACCCAGGAATCAAATCTGAGTCTCCTGCATTACAGGCAGATTCTTTACCATCTGAGCCACCAGGGAAGTCCAGTGGGACCAGTAACAGCAACCTATTATCAATATTAATTGTTCCTGAGGCAAACACCTGACCCAATATAAACTTACTAATGTTTTACCCTAAAGACTCTAAAAATGAACTAAGGGATGAAGAATAGTTCCTCTCTGGGGGTCAAGTTGTGATATGTGAGGCTTTGGAGTTCAGTGGTCATGTTTCCTGCCATATGGACTGAGAGACTGAAGCCAATATTTAGAGCAGAGATGAGAACAGACAGTGATCTGGAGGATTCACTTCTGTGGTATCTTTAACCCTGAGGGCTGATTGGACCCTTGTTCTGAGTTATACTGAATACTACAGTATCCTTCAAGTAATTTACTTCTGCCTCATAGAAAGTCATCTTTCTAATCCTTATCGTCAAAAGACTTATGATTCATCTATCAGTGAATCAGTAAACATACATGATTACTTATGTTCACAATTTGTGAAGGCATTTGGAAGAATCAAAATGTTTAGATACAGTACACAAAGGTACGATGTGACACCCATCCTAACAAGTACAATCAGCATGTATGAACTAAGTAGCTACTATGTATCTTAGTAGGCACTGGAGACATGGGGAAAATGAAAGCACTGATGACAAGAAAAATCTAGGTATACTGAAGAACAGTATACTGATGGTAAACTGTTTTCATTTAATACTCTTACCAATAAATTAGCTTCCTATATAGACCACCCTCAGGGGAAAAGCAGTTAACAGCTACTGACAGTGAAGTCTGTTGAAAAGAAGGAAATTTTAGCTTTTTATCTTGTTTCCCCCTCACAGCTCAGCATTCATTTAAAAGCACGATTCTTTGAAGCTCTTGATCTTTAAGATCTAATAAAAATGAAACCCAGGGCATAGCCCAGGAAAGCTTGAGTCGCTTGGAGAAGCTGAATGTCCAAGAAACTGCTAGATGGAGGTATTGTACATGGGGTCTTGAGGGCACCCTCAGTGGAGAGGGGCACATGGAAAAGGATTCCTAAATTGTCCCAAACTCTCCCCACTGCAATTCTCCGCACACTCAGGCAGGGAAGTTTTCAGAAGGCTGGGGAGTACAGAAGGCAGCTGAGGTGGGGACAAGGTAGACAGGGGTGGTTAACACTGTGATCAAATCATGGCAGTGACTATGGACATTGGAAGTAGATGGCAGCATGGCATATCCATGGACCAGATGGAAAAAGCAGAAGTCAGCAAGGTCCCAAGTTCCCCTCTCTGTCCAGAAGCTCTTCTACTCCCATGCAGTCTCTGAGGAAGGATGCTGTATAAACTCATTCTCCATCTGACTGCACTTCCCATGCAGATTTCCCCAGGGAAGAATAAAAAAGAGGCAATAGAAAATGTCTACTGGACTCAATTTAAATCAGATAAATCAGATCGATCACGTTTACAACAGGTTGTGACTGATATATCTTTGGTGAGTAAGTTTAAGATTTTCATCCGAGAAGCAAATATAAGAACTCACATATTAGTTGAATTCAGTAGGAATATATATAAAATATTTAAATTTGTTACAATATATAAAGATGCAAAAAATCTGAAAAGGGATATTGTACTCATATATATATCATATAGTGAAATGAATCATTTATTAATCACATGCCTCTCAAGGAATGTGCAATTCCTAAATATGAATAGCAGGTCCCAAAGGGCAGGAAACAATGGAAAATCAGTTTTCTTTAGATAAATCAGTTCTTTTTACAAAAGTGACTTTTGATGGTGAGAAGTATAAATATTCACTGTAGAAAAATAATTTAGAATACAGAGTTTGCTATAAATTTAGAATATTTGATCTCTAGACTTGAACTTGGAATGTCTAGGTCTCAATTCTGGCTCCTATGAGTGGGCTCTTGAATTTGTCACTTAACAGATCTGTGCTGCATTTTCTTAATTTGCAAAGCAGAGAAAGTAAAACCTCTCTACCTACCTCATATGATTATTGTGAAGTCAAATGATAATATGTTAAAACACTTTAAAACTTCAAAGCTCTAAAAAGGTATGTTTCATATGTATCATAACACTCCAATAGCAACTCTCTCATAAAGAATACTTACCACATGGCCATGATTACTCATAAAGTTACTGTGAGAGTCTAGGATACAATGGGGAAACAAAGCATCATATATTTTCAGTGGTTTAATAAAACAAAACCATATTTCTTGCTCATGATATATGTTCAGTGAAGGCTGGCAGGCAGCACTTCTCCACCCAGTAATTTAGAATCCCAGACTAACAGCATCTTGTGATGCTGCTATATCAAGAAGCAGCATCAGAATTTGCTGCATCACTGGAAGAGAAAGTACATGGAGAACATATGCCCACCCTTAGCTGCTCAGATCAAAGTGGCACAATTCACTTCTATTCACAGTTCATTAGTCAAGATTTTCTACCTAACACCAACCTAACTAAGGGGAGAAAGTCTCTGGTTCTTGGGTTTTCAGACTCAGACTGGGACTTATCTCTGTCCACCTGGTTCTCAGTCACTGGGGTCTAGGCTGGAATTATACCATCAGCCTTCCAGTAGACAACAGATTATGGGATTTATTAGTCCATAATCTCCTTAATCCCATGAACCAAAATCAATCCCTCACAATAAATGTCTTTCTACATATTTTGGGCTTACCTGCTAGCTCGGTCAGTAAAGAAACTGCCTGCAGTGCAGGAAACCAGGGCTTGAGCCCTGGATTGGGAAGATCCCCTGGAGAAAGAAATGGTGAACCACTCCATTACCCTTGCCTGGAAAACCCCATTGACAGAGGAGCTTGGTGGGCTGCAGTTCGTGGGGTCACAAAGAGTTGGGCATGACTGGAGTGACTAACACTTTCACTTACATATTTTTATGTATGTGTGTGTGTACATTGGTTTTGCTTCTCTAAAGTGAAAAGTGAAAGTTACACAGTCGTGTGCAAATTCTTTACCAACTTGCTTCTCTGGATAATTCTAATAAGCATTGCAAGAGAATATAAATAAGGTTGAAATAATAATCAATAGCCCAACTTATTTATTCTCTTTAATCTTTTCTCTTTTTCCATTTTATTTCTTTTAGTTTTTTCTTTCTCCTTTCTTTCTCTTAAATTCTTCTTTTTCTCTTTCTTTTTTTCTTGTCACTTAAGTACAGAGGAAAGAGAAAGTCTTTTGAATAAATGGTGATGATAGAGGCAATTGTATACTGGAGGGAGGGGTAGATAGACATATACTTCTTATTGTACTCCCAAATCAATTGCAGACTGCTGTCGACTGCAATAAATGTGAGATATAAAATAATGTGGTGTCTTGAACTAACATTGGAAATATCTGTATTACCTTGTAAAAAATTTCTGAAATGATATGCAAGAAAATCACAAATCATAAAGCATAAGGTTGATAAATTTGACTTCACTAAAGTTAATTTTTCTTCAAAAACACTATTAAGAGTGTGAAAAGAGTAAGATACAACATAGGGAAGTTATTGTTTTCAATACATATGACAAAAGGACTAATATCCAGAATATAAAAAGAATTTCTATAGTCAATAAGTCAAAGTTAGAATTGTGATAAAGTGGGGCAAGAGAGTAACCTATTCATATTATCTGTTTACTCTTCAGTGAGCTTTAGTAGTTTGTGGCTTTCATGGAATTTGCTCATTTCAACTAAACTGTCAAAATATTGCTATAATGTTCATAATATTCTCATTACATTTAAGTATCTAAACTGTACTAATATCACTCCTCTCATTTTGAATGTTGGTAATGTGTATCTTCTCCTTTATTCTTGATCAATAAAGCTGAACATTCATCATTTGTATTAATCTTCCTAAAAAATAGCTTTTTGATTTATTGATTTTCATTTATTGCTTTTCTGTTATTTTTTTGTTTTTTCACTGCTTGATGCTCAGGTTTTTATTTCTTATTTCCTGCCCACACTGGGATTAATTTGCTCTACATTTTTAATTTCTTAAGATGGAAGTTAGTGTCACTGATTTGAGACAATTTTGTTTTCTAATACATGCACTAAGTGTGTGTTTTTATCTCCTCTTTATTACTATTTCAGTACACTCCGTACATTTGGCATATTGCATTTTAATTTTCATTCAGTGCAAAAAATGTTCTAATTTTCTTTGTAATTTTTTCTTTGACTAGTTGGTTACATAGAATTATGTTATTTAGTTTACAAGTATTTAGACATTTTCCAAGATTATTCAATTACTGATTTTAAACTTAATTATATCATTCTCAGAAAATAGGCATTATATGACTTGAATCATTTTAAATTTACTGAGACTTGATCCAGAACATGATCAATGTCAATAAATATTTTGTGTGCCCTTATAAAGAATATGAATTCTGTTGTTGGGCACGGAATTTTTAATAAGTGTTAAAAGGTCAGAGTAATTGATAGTACAAATCAAATCTATATCCTTATTGACATTGTCTACTCATTTTATCAATAGTTGAGAAAGGGTAGAGAAATTTCCAAATGTATTTTGGAGCTGACTATTTCTACTTGAAATTTTATTCTTTTTGTTTCAGATATTTTGAAGCTCTCTTATGAGGTACATAAAAATTTGACATTGCTTTTTCTACATGATAAAACATTATAAAATGGTCTTTGTGTTTAGTAACATCATCTTCTCTGCAATATACTTCTTCTGATATTAATATAGCCTTTTCAGTTTCTGTAAATTAGTGTTAGTATATCTTTTTTTTATCCTTTTAGTCTACTTGTGTCTTATACTTAGAGTACATTTTTATGGATAACACATAGTTGGGTCTTGATTTTTTATACAATTCAAAAATTGTTCTCTTTTAAATTAGATGTTTAAATTTTGTATTTAATTTGAGTGCTGATATAGTTGGGTTTGAGCTATCACCTTTATATTCTATTCTATTTTCTGTTTGTTCCATCTATTACTTTGTTCCTTTGTTCTTTTCTTCCTCCATTTGGTTTAATTGAATATTTATTATCCCATTTTATCTCCTTTGTTGACCTATTAGCTATAACATTTAATTATTTGAGGGGATGCTTGGCTTATATTATATATCTTTAACTTATCACAGTCTACCTTCAAGTGCTATTATAACACTTTGTATATGTATCAGTTCAGTTCAGTTCAGTCGCTCAGTCGTGTCCNTTGATCCCTGTCTCCTGTACAATGTTCATAGCGTGTGAGGTGAGAGCAATTGTGTGGTAGTTTGAGCATTCTTGGTCATTGCCTTTCTTTGGGATTGGAATGAAAACTGACCTTTTCCAGTCCTGTGGCCATTGCTGAGTTTTCCAAATTTGCTGGCATATTGAGTGAAAAACTTTCAAAGCATCATCTTTCAGGATTTGAAATAGCTCAACTGGAATTCCATCACCTCCACTAGATTTTTGTTCTTCCAGGTTTTCTAATACCTCTTGACTAGGAAACTATTTACAAAAAGAGAAGAATCTAGAGAGCATGTTATGTAAATTTCTCTTAGTACCAATACAGAGGAAAACTCCAGATTGAACAACTCTTTAGTATTGTTTCCCATTTTCCCTAAAGGAAAAATGCTGCTCTTACTAGTATTTCTTTTTCAGGGTCTAGGTTTCAGATGCTTTAGGTTTGGCAGTCTTCTAATCAAGCTGTCTTTATGCCTACAAAGTGATGATAAAGACTAAGGACAAGATGCTTTAATTGTAGGTTAATGAGGCACAACTGGAAGCAACTCTCAATGGACAGTGCTCAAATACTATTGATACAAATGTGTCACAGAAATTGGTCAAAATTCCTTGTTTTTGAAGCAGTACACTATGCTTTGACAGAAAAAAGCTTTTAAGATGTTCTTTATTCTCTCTCCCAGAATTCCTATTATAAGCTGAATTACCCTCCCCAACGAAACAAATTTTGTATGTTGAAGTTCCAACCCTCTATACCTTAGAATGTGACTGTATTTGGAGGTAGCACCTTCAAAAGGGTGACTAGGCCAAAAAAAGGCCAATAAGTATAGGGACTCTACTCCAATATGATAGTGTCTTTATAGAAGAGAAAGACATACCAGGGGTGTACACAAGAAAAAGGCCCTGAAAGAACATAGGATAAGATGGCCATTTACAAGCCAAGCAGAAAGGCTTTGGGAGAAACCAAGCCTACCTTCACCTTGATCTTGGACTTTCAGACTTCAGAACTATGAGAAATAAATTTCTGTTGTTTAAACCACCCAGTTTGGTATTTTGTTATGGCAGCCCTCACAGAAGAGGCTAGTCCCCAGTGTGAAAGAGCAATGTGGGCCAGGTGGGGCCTCTTCCTCTCCCATGAGCACCATGTGCCCTTACCTGCCTATAGGCTTTTGCACATGGCGCTCACAGCAGCAGGGAAACCCTTGTTTCTTTTCTACTTTTTCTCTTTTCTACCCTTTTGAAAAACAAATATGCTGCATTTCTATGCACTAACAATGAAAAATCAGAAAGAGAATCAAATAAATAATCCCATTACATACAAAAAGACCATAATACATAGTAATAAACCTACCTAAGAAAACAAAAGACCTGTACTCCAAAAACTCTAAGACTCTGGAAAGAGAATTTTAAAATGTCACAGACTGATAGCCATACCATGTTCTTGGACTGGAAGAATCAATATTATCAAAATGCCTATACTAACCAAGGTAATCTACAGATTCATAGCAAACTCTATCAAATTAACAAAGTAATTACCACTTTACCAAATTATCAAATCTTAAAATCTGAATGGAGCCATGAAAGAGCCCAAACAGCCAAAGCAATAATACAAAGAAAAACACAGCTGAAGGAACCAGGCTCACTGACTTCATATTATACTACAAAGCTGCCATCATAAAAAAACAGTATGGTACTGTCACAAAAACAGAAATATAGATGAATACGACAGTACTGAAAGCCAGAAAACTAAGATGATGGCATCTAGTTCCATCAGTTCAGTTCAGTTCAGTTCAGTCGCTCAGTCGTGTCCGACTCTTTGTGACCCCATGAATCGCAGCAGGCCAGGCCTCCCTGTCCATAACCAACTCCCATCACTTCATGGCAAATAGATGGGGAAACAATAGAAACAGTGGCTGACTTTATCTTGGGGGGCTTCAAAATCATTGCAGATGGTGATTGCAGCCATGAAATTAAAAGACGCTAACTCCTTGGAGTTGAAGGTCAGGAAGGGCAGTGGTAAGGAGATAGCCCTCACCAAGGTAAGATGCAGTGGCTGCACTTTGCCTAAGCAGCTGTGAAGAGATACCCCACGCCCAAGGTAAGAGAAACCCAAGTAAGATGGTAGGTGTAGCAAGAGGGCATCAGAGGGCAGACACACTGAAACCATAATCACAGAAAACTAGTCAAACTAATCATACTAGGACTACAGCCTTGGCTAACTCAATGAAACTAAGCCATGCCCGCCGGGCAACCCAAGACGGGCGGGTCATGGTGGAGAGGTTTGACAGAATGTGGTCCACTGGAGAAAGGAATGGAAAACCACTTCAGTATTCTTGCCTTGAGAACCATTCTTGCCATGAGCAGTATGAAAAGGCAAAATGATAGGATATGGAAAGAGGAACTCCCCAGATCAGTAGGTGCCCAATATGCTACTGGAGATCAGTGGAGAAATA
>SJYX01020116.1:239615-264181 GCA_006410675.1 Oreotragus oreotragus
AGGTGGTCTGGTATTCCCATCTCTTTCAGAATTTTCCACAGTTTATTGTGATCCACACAGTCAAAGGCTTTGGCATAGTCAATAAAGCAGAAATAGATGTTTTTCTGGAACTCTCTTGCTTTTTCCATGATCCAGCGGATGTTGGCAATTTGATCTCTGGTTCCTCTGCCTGTTCTAAAACCAGCTTGAACATCAGGGAGTTCACGGTTCACATATTGCTGAAGTCTGGCTTAGAGAATTTTGAGCATTACTCTACTAGTGTGTGAGATGAGTGCAATTGTGCGGTAGTTTGAGCATTCTTTGGCATTGCCTTTCTTTGGGATTAGAATGAAAACTGACCTTTTCCAGTCCTGTGGCCACTGCTGAGTTTTCCAAATTAATCAGTCTCAAATGTGAAAATATTTATTTCTCCTTTTCAATACATCATCTTCTTCAAAAATTGACCATTTATTTAATAACTGGATCAGTATATGTCAGGGAAAGTATGGACAGAAGAAATAAGATCAGATTTATATGAAGATAGTTAAAAACGATGAGCAGGAGAAAGACGGGAGAATTCTGGAGCAGTATCATTGAGAAAGGGAGATATAATGGGATCTACTGCACTAGTGGAAGACTGGCTTTAGAAAGGAAGGAATATTTCATATATGGAAGGAGGTAGAAATGTGGAATATAGGGGAAAGATGAGGATGGGTGGTTAGGGCTTGTCAGACGCTATCTAACCCTTGTACTAATTGTTGTTGGCTCATATTAACTACAAAAAACCAAAATGATTGTGCATGGCAAGATTGGCTTACATCATCAGCTGCTTGTCTAATTCATTCTATTCATTTGTTACAGTCAAAGCCACATCATCCCACAATCAAAGCCATATTATAATACTTCCCCAGGGCCCTTCAGGCAACCTTATCTTGTTGACTTGGCCCTGAAAATGGCTTTTCACTCTTCCAAGAAGGACATTACTCCCTTCAGTCCACCTTAATTCTTACTTACATAGTTTTGGTTTCTCCCATGATGCTGATGTAAGCTCCTGAAAGATAGAAGCATTCCATATTCTCATTTTTTTTATAAACTCCACAGAATATCTATAGCATGCAACTTGCTAATTGTTAAATAACTCAATCTCACATAACTTACAAAACCCATTTTTTTTTGCCACGTCTGGAAATGCAAAAGGCAGTTGGTGCAGACTGTGTTGATTATGGAACATAATATGACAACTCCACTTACAGATCAGACTAACTCTGCCTCTTCCTTCACACAAATGAGTTTGAATCAAGCTGAGATTTCTAAGTGGTGAGAGACCTACAACTAAATTTAGGATAAATTCAGCTTGATGTTATGAAGACTATGTCGTCTCAGATAAGTCAAACCTGGATCTGTTCAATGCCATCGTTCACTAATTCACATGACTGAGCCTCAGGCACTTCGTGTGTAAAATGGGAATGACACCAAAGTCACAGGATTATTATGAAAGTTAAGTGAGATAACAGAAGTAGAGTATGTATGAGGACACTTGATATGATCAATACTAGTACCACTCATAGGCTCTTATACTTCTCTGTTAGACTCTCACACAGTGGAGTCTACTGTGTCAGCACACACATACACAAATAATGTATAAACCTAGCTGAGAATTTAACTTCTAAGACAAAGTTTGGAAAAATATCATGCAAAACTCTCTTCCCTTTGTCAATGGGGAAACTCATTTATAACAAACCTTAGAATATCTCACTTATAGTAAAGCAATTTAAAACTGTGGACCCCATGGTTTAGGTAAAATGTTTCAGGTCAATTTGGTCCATAATAGGATGTGTTCCTCACATGGGCAGAGGCTTTGGAGTAATCATGAGCTGAATTTGGCTCACATGCTACAAAGTACCTGGATTACTCTGGACTCTACTTCCTATCATCAGTCTCTGGAAAGTGATTATCCTTATCAATTACCAAGATATATCAGACTTTTGGGCAGAAGTAGACTGGCTAAAGTTCCATGTGAATCACTTGGAAAACACCTATAATCAAATAAGGCAGGAATAAATAATAGTATTGTTTCTTAAAGCCTTAGTAATATGATTAAATCATGTGTGTACAGCTCAATAATAAATGCAGCAGGGTGCTAATGGTATAATTCCTACTTCATCAAGGTTAACAGAGAACTTTTTCAAGCAAAAGAAAAGTCATTAGTAATTGAATCACAAGTCCATTGTTGTTGTCTTACAATACTCCTAACTGAAAGCAAAAAAAAAGTTCTTATGTATTTCTAAAGTCTGAATGCCAGTTTGCTCTTTCTGCAACATGAGTTGTTTGAATTTAAAGTATTTCCCATTCTAGAGTTCAATGACTTTTAGGAAAATCATACAATTACTTAGAAATGTCAGCTTAAGTTTGTTACATAATTGACACTTTTAATTGATTTTATAATACATATTGTGTATTATTATATTACATGTATTCTTTATTTGCATTAAAATTGAACTTTCCCAACATTAGGATATTATCAGAAGTTAGAAAAGGAAACAATGGACCGTTATTTCAATTCTGTGGGTAAAGAACACCTACATTTAACCCTTACTCTAGATCGAAGGTGTTTTACCAAGAGAGATATTTTTGTACAAGGTAGCAGAGATGGAAAAAGAAAGAGTAGAAAATTATGTGGCAGAATTGAAAGAAAACTAGACCAATACACAAATAATTATAAAATAAGGCAGAACACGTCACATAAAAATTTGAGGTCATGTCAAACAGAAATGATAGGAAAGAATCTGAGAGGAAATATAATTTGAGAAAAGCCTTGTAATATGTATCCAAAATGCTTCACATTTTAACATGAATGCAAAGGTAAAGAAACAGACCTTGACTTTCAATTTGAACATATGTCTAGTTTATGACACAGAGTCTATGACAAACTACAAATTTATATACTGAAGATATGATTTAGCCATGTTCACTGAACTCATCGAGGCCCTAAATCACTGGGCAAGGGACCAAAAAAAAAAAAAAGGATTTCTAACGGCATCCATGCCTTAAGAAATGATAACAGTGAGGGTTTTCCTGCTAGACAGTTTTCTCTACATATGTGTTCATCTTAATGAGCACTCTGGAAGACAAATGCCCTGTAAACTTTGCTTTTCTTTGTTTGACAACTAGAAATTGGGCACATGCATTGCTGATATAGTGGGCAGGGAGGTGGGGGGAAGAAGTTCTCAAACAGTTGAATTCTGCCTATTCTGTGTGTTTATGCAAGACATGCAGCTGTTTAGTTTTCCTGCTAGACAGTTTTCTCTACATATGTGTTCATCTTAATGAGCACTCTGGAAGACAAATGCCCTGTAAACTTTGCTTTTCTTTGTTTGACAACTAGAAATTGGGCACATGCATTGCTGATATAGTGGGCAGGGAGGTGGGGGGAAGAAGTTCTCAAACAGTTGAATTCTGCCTATTCTGTGTGTTTATGCAAGACATGCAGCTGTTTCACTTTTAAAATTCCAGATCAAGAAAAAAAAAAAAAACTGAATGGCTAGATAATTCTTCAAATAAAAGTCTAGTGCTCAATGGGAAAAAATATTTGAAGACAATGCACAATAAGGGCTTTTTTTCAAGTCATATAAAAGCTGTTTTATGAAATTAAGCTGGAAATATTATAAGTGGGAAATGACCACAGAATAAATAGGAACCTTTTAGAAAGAGAGCAAACATGTGTTATTTATTTTCCTAGTAAACAGAAGTGGCAGATTCAATCAGCAAGAAACATTGGATAGTTATAACCATTTTAATCATGTAAAAAATTCATAAGATTTGTTTTTGGTGCATTAAACAGCAACTTCAGGTTAGTATTAGGGAAAGTGAATAAATTCTATTTACCAATAGACTAGAGATAAGAAGGGACCAGTTCTCTTATGTGTCTGGTGAAAGAAAGGGACATAGACTATTTCAGCACTCTCCACTACTACCTCCTTTTATTCTTTATAAACATATGGAAATAATTATACCCACTTGCATAAAAAACATTTAAAACTATAAAACAGTTCCAAAGCATGTACTGTGCCATATTTCATGTGGAGAGAGACTGCCTTCAGTTCCGTTTTGAAAGGCCTAAAAAGTGCAAAGCAATAGTACTCTAAGTATTTATATCTACTTTGATTCCTTAATGTTTAAAGTCATGTTGAAAAATGTTAATTTTAGATGTTAATTATAGAGCTGGAATAAAGCATTGGTTATAAAATAGCTAGCTGAGGTTAAATCCCTCCATAATGATCAGTTTTTTGGTACTCCCTGTTATTTAAAATACTACCAAAGAAATACATTACAGAAAATACACTAGCATGTGGCATATCTTTTTCACTTGGAATTTTTATGAATGATAAAATTAACTAGACATGAGGAAATCAAATATTTTCTGGTCTTAAGTCTACCTTATTCAATAACATATATGTACACATCTTACATGTGTTTAGATTCAAAGATTAAAGGCAATATCCTAATGTAAAAAATATCAAACATCCCTTGAAGGCTAGAGCCTCAACATTACACAACTCTTACTTTTTATTTTTGCCTTAAAAATTATAATGGGCTTTTGGGATAGAGATGTAGTTTTTGTTTTAATGTCAAAAACTGCAAAGATTTGGTAAAATGCTAAAGGATTCTTTTTGTAAGTAAAGACTTTCTCTACGCTGGAGTGAGTAGCCTTTTTCTTCTTCAGGGGAATCTTTCCAAGCCAGGTATTGAACCCAGGTCTCCCACATTGCAGGCAGATTTTTTACCAGCTGAGCCACCTGGGAAGCCCAGTTTACTTAGAGAAGTCGGTAAATACAATTCCACAGTACATTGATGTTTCTTTGGCAAAACAGATTGAACAAAAGTCAATTTACTGATTAAGAATCCTTCCCCTGATTAAGACACCCCTTCCCCAAGGCTGTCAAAAGGATTTAGACTTCCTCTGGATATATAGTAAAGGAATCAGTCCCATAAATTTATATTCACTTTATTATCAACAAAATAATGCGTGAAGAAGAGACAGATTCAGGTAACACTGAGAAGCTGAAAATTGTTGATGTTCTCATATCTCTATTCACTAGCCCTTCTGTTATGTTTCAGTCCTTTTCCTTCCTTTCTATTCCAGGCCACCCATGTCCCATGCTGTACTTCTATGCCAGTGTGTTCATTTGCTCAATTGTATCTGACTCTTTGTGACTCTGTGGACTAAAGCCTGCCAGGCTCCTTTGTCCATAGGGTTTTCCAGGCAAGAGTGCTGAAGTGGGTTGTCATTTCCTTCTCTAAGGGATCTTCCCAACCCAGGGATTAAACATGCATCTGCTGTGTGTCCTGCTTTGGCAGGAAGCTTCTTTACCACTGAGTCACTTGGACTTTGTATTGACTTTTAATCTAGTTTCTCTCATTGAAAATATACCTGATCTGCATTCCAAGTCAATAAAACCTTTTATACATTTTTCAGTATATCAGCTGTAACCTCATGAATATGTTTATTTTCAGGAAATCACAAATGAAAAGGGTTTAAAGTGGCAGTATTACACAAATAGTTTTTATTTTGTAGATATTTAAGCCTCAAAGCCTAATCTGAAAGTCATCTGTCACCCTACCTACACGAAGTTCCACCATACTGTTAACAGTACACAGAATGTCAATTTTAGGGCACACCTTTATTTTATAAACCACCAAGGAAGAAAAATGCTTCTATTTAAACCATGACATGATGCCATAATGATAATCCTGTATAACACACGAATCGATAACATCAGTCCCTCATTGCTTTGAAATGATTTCATCTATTCCAAAGAACTTGGCAATCTACCCTACCTTCAGTTGCAGTGCTTAAAGTGTGAGAATAATCTTTTTTGCAAGTATTTCAGGAACAAAACATAACACATCTTCATCTACTTGTGGATATCTTCCATTTTTAGGTTCATAAAACCCTTGGTTGTTAATTTGTAAGAAACTATGAAGTTCTGATCATTTCTACAATGATGCTTTATTCATATAAAACTTATTTTCCATCCAGCAATGTGGAAAGCCATAAAAAGTGTCATTTACACCCCATATAATGTAAAAGAGCCAAAAAAATTCATGAGTTTTCTTGAAACTATGGATAGCTGAGATTACAGGGCAACCAACTAGCTCAAAATCTAAGAAAGTGATGACATAAGAAATAGCTTCCTAGGGCAGATGTCAGCCTTAGGACACTGGGGAAAACCAATTGCAGCTGGGGGGAAGGAATGACAACAGCAACAAATCCTACCTTTCATAAGAGAGGGTGGGCTTGCATGCAGTGCCCACGGCCAGAGCCTGGAAAGCCCCATCACTGAGGCCACATCCAAGACCTGGGACCTGATATCATTCCAGTCTAAGACTTAACGTGAGTAAGAGAAGATACCCGTTACCACATCCTAGAGACAAGCTAACAAGCACTAAGTAACAACATTAGAATATGGCTGGAAAAGAAAAAGGGAGGAACAAAAGCAGATAAAGAAACGTTCATAGTACAATGAAAAATCTAAAATTATTGCAGGAGCACTCCCCAGGGGAGCGGGGAGCCCCTTGAAAGCCACTCTAACACAAGAAATCTGGAGGAATTCAAAAGCTGTGGTGCCCAAAGGGTGCCTTTCCCTAAACCTAGGCCCTCCTCCTCCTCCTAACTATATTAGTTCAAATCCTCCTAACTATATTAGTTCAAATTCCCATAATCTAGGTCTAGCAGAAGGAAAAGCATGCTGATTTCTAGGCAAAAGAGCCTATAAGACAGATGACTTTCAACAACAAAAGCTATAAGACAAGCAACAAAAATACATATAGGGACACTACTCTTCTAAGAGAAAAAATAATTATCAGAATCCAACTCGAGTATGACACAGGTAGTAAAATGTCCATGGAGGAAATTTAAGGTAGCTGTGATTAACAATGGTAAAGGTGATTAAAATTTAAGGTAAGATTTAAGGTAACTGATTAAAAGTGGTAAGGTAACTGTGTTAAAGTCTCCAATGGAAGTGGTAAACTGCATGTAGGATCAGCTGGATGATTTCCGGACAGAGATGAAAACGATAAGAATGAATCAACTGCAAATGCTGGAAGTTAAAATACAATAACAGAAATGAAGAATGTCTTTGACAGGCATTATTAAGATTGACACAGACAAGGAAAGAATCCGTGAACCTAAGGATAATTTGAAGATAAGTCAACAGAAATCACCCAAACCGAAACAAAAAAGAAAAGAGTAGAAAAGTAAACAAACAAAAAACAGAGTGTCCCAAAGCTATGGAACAATATCAATATATCAATAGATCTAACATACACATAGTTCAAATCCTAGAAAGAAGGGAGAAGAGGGCAACAGAAATATTTGAGAAAATAATGGCCAAGAATTTTGCAATATTAATAACAGACATCAACCACAGATTGAAGAAACTCAGAAAACATTGACCAGGTAAATACAAAAAAGCAAACTACATAGTATAAGCAAAATGTTAAAAAGATCAAGAAAAAATCTTGAAGGCAATCAGACAGAAAAAGATTTATTACCTATGGATGAACAAAGAATTATAGCAGTTTCCAGTTAGAAACCATGCAAACTAGAAGACAATGAATGATATTTTATAATTATTTTGCAATATTAATAACAGACATCAACCACAGATTGAAGAAACTCAGAAAACATTGACCAGGTAAATACAAAAAAGCAAACTACATAGTATAAGCAAAATGTTAAAAAGATCAAGAGAAAATCTTGAAGGCAATCAGACAGAAAAAGATTTATTACCTATGGATGAACAAAGAATTATAGCAGTTTCCAGTTAGAAACCATGCAAACTAGAAGACAATGAATGATATTTTATAATTGTTGGGAGAAAAAGAAAAGAATCTTTTAATGAACAAAAATATATTTCCAAACAAAAGTGAAGATTCTCTCAGGTAAATAATTACTGAGAAAATTCAATACCAA
Source organism: Oreotragus oreotragus (assembly GCA_006410675.1). NCBI lineage: Eukaryota > Metazoa > Chordata > Mammalia > Artiodactyla > Bovidae > Oreotragus > Oreotragus oreotragus. The sequence continues at coordinate 247,570 of SJYX01020116.1, forward strand.
ATATCTTCTTCTCTAAGAAATATAGAGGCAATGTACTTCTGTCATAGGGAAACAATATGATACCATTTAATTTATTCTATATTTATAGTGAATTTACAACTTAAATATATGACAATAACACAAATAATTGGAGGAATAAATTGAGAGCATATTATTATAAAGTTCTTACACTATATATGAAGTAGTGTAATATTTTTTGAAGGTAGATTGTGATAGATGAAATGTGTATATTTTAGACTTTAGGGCAATCACTATGATTTTAAAGAGACATAAATAATAAGTCAGCGAAAAAACAAAATTAAATTATAAATGCAATAAAACCAGAGAAGGTAGGAAAACAGAAAGACAGTGATATTTATTAGCAATAAAGAGGGACATTATAAATTGTTGTCAATTTTCCAAGAAGGCATAAGAATCCTAAATGAGCATGCACCTAATAAAAGAGCCTTAAAATATATGATGGAAAAATTGATTGAACCAAAAGGAAAAACAGACAAATCTACAATTAGAGTTGAAGACTTCAATAATCCTCTCTCAGCAATTGGGAAGGCAAATCAAAAATATTGGTAGAATTGCTAAGTATACAGATGGTTTCAGTGCTATCAACCAACTTGATCTGACTGACAGATATAGAACACTCCACTCAACAATATCAAAATACACATTCTCTTAAAGTACACATAAAACAAATTGTAAAACAATCCATATACTGGGTAAAAAAAAACACACACACACACAAATTTTAACAAATTTAAAAGGATAGATATCGTATAGAGTATGCTCTTGGACTATAATGGAATTAAACTAGAAATCATTAAAAGAAAAAGAATCTGTAAAACCCCCAAATATTTGGAGGCTAAACTACATACTTTCAAATAACGAGTTCAAAATAAGATTTCAAATGAGATTTTTTTAATATTTTGAATTGAACTAAAATGAAAATATATCAAAAATATGTGGAATATAGCTAACACACTTTGAGAAAAATTTGTAGAAGAACGTGCTTACACTAGAAAAGAAGAAAAGTTTCAAATCAGGATATCTATTTTAAGAAACTAGAATAAGAAAAAAAAATTAAACTGAAATCAAGCCCTAGAAAGGAAATAATAAAGACTAAGGCCATTGAGACTCACTCAATGAAAGTGAGTAACGGAAGATCAACAGAAAAAAATTAGTGAAACAAAACCCTAAAACTGGTCCTTTAAAAAAAATGAGTATCATTTTATTCCAGCTTCTGTGCCTTACCAAATACATAATAACTTTGCAATTCAACACTAAGTCACAGGCTAATCTTTCAGGAGATATTTTAAATGGTAATTTAACTCAATATATAATTTCAACAATGTACTTATCTCAACTGAAACAGAAAATCAAAATAAATCTAAAGATATTTCAGATAAATGAGATAACAGATCAGAAAGGACTTTAAAATAATTGTAATTGATATATAATTAATATGTATAAATCATATGCACAAAATAGATGAAAAGATGGAGAATTTTACCAGTGAATTTCAAAACGATAAAATGGAATTTCTAGAACTGAATGATACAATATCTGAAATTCAGAACTCATGAGTTTAACATCAGATTGGACACAACAGACGACTGGGTAAACAGACTCAAAGTCATATAAATTAAAAATATATACATTGAAGTACATAAAGGAAAAAAGAAATTTAAAAAATAACATAGTATAAGTAATCCCATGGACGGAGAAGCTTCGTAGACTACAGTCCATGGGGTCGCAAAGAGTCGGACACGACTGAGCGACTTTACCTTACCTTACCTCACCTCACCTTATAAGTAACATGTGGTACACAACTCCAACCTCTATTTATCTCATCACAGAAGGAAAAGGAGAAATTGAGAAAGAAGGAACATTTAAAGAAATAATTGCAAAGATGCTTATCAACTGGAACTTTATGCGGTGCAGGTGGGAGTGTACATTAGTACAACTGACTTGGAAAGCAGTTTGGCAGTAGTTACTAAAGCTAAACAAATATATACTCTAAGACCCAACAATTCCATTTTGGGACACCTACCCCTAAAGTGAGGGCTTATGCTCACCAGAAGACTTGTGCAAGACTTCTTAAAGCAGCTTTTTGCAAAACAGTCAAAACTATAAAGACATGTCCAACCTCACCTTATAAGTAACATGTGGTACACAACTCCAACCTCTATTTATCTCATCACAGAAGGAAAAGGAGAAATTGAGAAAGAAGGAACATTTAAAGAAATAATTGCAAAGATGCTTATCAACTGGAACTTTATGCGGTGCAGGTGGGAGTGTACATTAGTACAACTGACTTGGAAAGCAGTTTGGCAGTAGTTACTAAAGCTAAACAAATATATACTCTAAGACCCAACAATTCCATTTTGGGACACCTACCCCTAAAGTGAGGGCTTATGCTCACCAGAAGACTTGTGCAAGACTTCTTAAAGCAGCTTTTTGCAAAACAGTCAAAACTATAAAGACATGTCCGTCAACAAGAACCAATACAATATTATAAAGTAATTAGCCTCCAATCGGGGAAGGCAATGGCACCCCACCCCAGTACTCTTGCCTGGAAAATCCAATGGACGGAGTAGCCTGGTGGGTTGCAGTCCATGGGGTTGCTAAGTATCGGACAGACTGAGTGACTTCACTTTCACTTTTCTCTTTCATGAACTGAGAAGGAAATGGCAACCCACTACAGTATTCTTGCCATATAAAGTAATTAGCCTCCAATCGGGGAAGGCAATGGCACCCCACCCCAGTACTCTTGCCTGGAAAATCCAATGGACGGAGTAGCCTGGTGGGTTGCAGTCCATGGGGTTGCTAAGTATCGGACAGACTGAGTGACTTCACTTTCACTTTTCTCTTTCATGAACTGAGAAGGAAATGGCAACCCACTACAGTATTCTTGCCTGGAGAATCCCAGGGATGGGGGAGCCTGGCGGGCTGCCATCTATGGGGTTGCACAGAGTCGGACATGACTGAAGCGACTTAGTAGCAGCAGCAGCAGCAGCAGCCTCCAATGTAAATAAATAAATTTAAATTAAAAAAAGGAAAATGCATAAACAAATTATGACAGGCATAAATGAAATAAAGCACACTAATGAAAGAGAACAAAAAATTATACACAATGAATCTCAAAAATATTATATTCAATAAAAGAAACCAGACACATAATTACATACTGCATAATTCTATTAATATATAGTTCAATAATGACTATCTTTGCAGGGAGTATTAACGAGGTGAGGACACACAAAACCATCTGAGCACTACAATGTTCCTGTATTTTGATCCAGATGATGAATAAGTTAAGTTCCATTCAGTCGCTCACTTGTGTCCGACTCTTTGTGACCCCATGGACTAAAGCATGCCAGGCCTCCCTGTCCATCACCAACTCCCAGAGTTTACTCAAACTCATGTCCATTGAGTCAGTGATGCCATCCAACCATCTCATCCTCTGTCGTCCCCTTCTCCTCCCATCTTCAGTCTTTCCCAGCATCGGGGTCTTTTCAAATGAGTCAGCTTTTCACATCAAGTGGACAAAGTATTGGAGTTTCAGCTTCAATATCAGTCCTTCCAATGAACACCCATGACTAATTTCCTTTAGGATGGACTGGTTGGATCTCCTTGCAGTCCAAGGGACTCTCAAGAGTCTTCTCCAACACCACAGTTCAAAAGCATCAATTCTTTGGCGTTCAACTTTTCTTTATCGTCCAACTCTTATATCCATACATGACTACTGGAAAAACCATAGCTTTGGCTAGATGGACTTTTGTTGGCAAAGTAACGTCTCTGCTTTTTAATATGCTCTCTAGGTTGATTATAACTTTTCTTCTAAGGAACAAGTGTCTTTTAATTTTGTGACTGCAGTCACCATCTGCAGTGATTTTGGAGCCCAAAAATATAAAGTCTGTCACTGTTTCCACTGTTTCCCCATCTATTTGCCATGAAGTGATGGGACCAGATGCCATGATCTTAGTTTTCATTCAGATGATGAATATATACATATAAAAACATAAATTTCTAAATTTAAGTTTATACACTGCTATTATGGTGATGGACAGGGAGGCCTGGTGTGTTGCAGTTCATGGGGTCGCAAAAAGCAGACACGACTGAGCGTCTGAATTGAACTATTAACTGAATGCTAGTAGCCCCCCAAAATTCATGTTGAAATTTAATCCCCATTATGATGGTATTTAGAGATGAGACCTTGGAAGGTGAATTGGTCATGGATTAAGGTTAGCCCTCTTGAATGGGATTAGTGCCCTTACAAACGAGATCCCAGTCATGTAAGTGCTATTATAAAAGAGAGTTCTCATACCCTTTCCACCAGATAAGAACACAGCAAGATGGTTATATAAGAACCAAAATGTGAATTCTTACCAGACACTAAAGCTTCCAGTGCCTTTGGTCTTAGACTTCTCAGATTGCAGAACTGTGAGAAGTAAACTTTTATTTTTCATATGCTACCCAGTTTATAGTACTGTTGACTCTTGAACAGCAGTTTCCACTGTACAGGAGAGGTCCACTTATACATGGATTTCTTTCACCAAATACATACCACAGTACTACACAATTCACTGTTGTGTGAATCCACAGATGCAAAATCTGATACAAAGAGCAGGCTGTAAAGTTATACTCAGATTTTCAACTATGTGGACGGTGAGCACCACTAACCCCCTGAATTGTTCAAGGGGCAACTGTATTCTGTTATAGCAGCCAAAACAAAGACACACACTTGCTGTACACAATTTTATTTCAATTTAAAACAGTTTTTAAAGTACATTGTTAAGATCCTCACTTGCCCCAAACAGAAACTACATCAGGTTTGTTTTTTTTTTTTATGTTTTAATATGTCTTTATTTATTTATTTTTTTTTTTTTAGTAAGAGATGTTTACATTTAAGAAAATTTTATATAGAGAGTTAGTAATTATGTATAAAATTGTTAAGTAAATAATTAAAAGAATTATCACAAAGTATATCAAAAATAGCAAGTGTAAGAGGCAGCTAACAGCATACAGACTATGGGACAAAAACTAGAGGTTGAGATAATTACATAACAGAATTGTCAAGAAAGAGCCCAAGGTGGCTGAACCTCCAACTTCTATGAGGGATATTGATCAGCTGGGGCTGGTGTATATGTATTGACACATCATGAAACTGGCTCTGACATGCTAGAAAAACTGCAAACTGGATTTTGATGTTACTAAAGTGATAAACTCACAGAAAGCCCTCTAGAAGCTCACAAGGAACAGGAAGTTTCCTTCTTTCTTCCTCAGCCCCCTCATTTTCCTCTAGTGCCCCCTATTGGCAGAGTATTACAGGGAGTTTCTGGCAAGATAAAATCTGAGACTTGGCTCCTGCATCATAAAGCTGAATTTAGATGAGAGCTGAGAGACATCTTAATAATAAGCACCACCATATTCTGTTTGTTTGCTTAGACACAATTATTTGTTTAGGGATAAAATTTTCCACTTTTATACTCTTATGGAAAAAATATTAAAACACATAAAGACTGTAAGAGGGTCTATATACTGCTGCTGCTGCTGCTGCTGCTGCTAAGTCGTTTCAGTCGTGTCCGACTCTGTGCGACCCCATAGATGGCAGCCCACCAGGCTTCCCTGTCCCTGGGATTCTCCAGGCAAGAACACTGGAGTGGGTTGCCATTTCCTTGTCCAATGCATGAAAGTGAAAAGTGAAAGTGAAGTCGCTCAGTCATGTCCAACTCTTAGTGACCCCATGGACTGCAGCCCACCAGGCTCCTCTGTCCATGGGATTCTCCAGGCAAGAGTGCTGGAGTGGATTGCCATTGCCTTCTCCAGATCTATATACTAGTGGCCATAAACACAAGTTTTGATTTTATCTCATATAAGTCAGCAAAGCCAACCTTTAATGAAGAATAAGATACAACATATTTTTTTAAGTAGAAAATTATTTCTCTATCTCTCTCTCAGCTATTCCTGTCTTCAAACTATAGTACCTATAGGTATTCATAGGTACTCAGTGGAAATATGTTTTATCTCTTAGTCTTCAGCATCTATCACAATATCTGGCATAATGCAGGTCCCAGGAAACATCACCAATACATATTATATTATTTGTCTTTGTATAAAACAATGGAATTTTACTTAAAATATTATCACTGCTTTTCTTTCTTACCATTTAAAACTGTTCATGCATTAAGAAATCACCAGTTGTTTATTTTTAGTACTCGGTTACAATAAGTTCTGCTACTATAAGGGGCTTCCCCTGGTGGTTCACCTGGTAAATAATCTGCCTGCAATGTGGGAGAATTGGGTTTGATCCCTCAGTTAGAATATCACTGCTATTCTTTCTTACCATTTAAAACTGTTCATGCATTAAGAAATCACCAGTTGTTTATTTTTAGTACTCGGTTACAATAAGTTCTGCTACTATAAGGGGCTTCCCCTGGTGGTTCACCTGGTAAATAATCTGCCTGCAATGTGGGAGAATTGGGTTTGATCCCTGAGTTAGAAAGATCCCCTGGTGAAGGGAACAGCTACCCACTCCAGTATTCTGGCCTGGAGAATTCCATGGACTGTATAGGCCATGGGGTTGCAAAGAGTTGGACACAGCTGAGCAACTTTTACTTTCACTGTAAATTCAGGAGTAACAAATTATCAAGGCTTACAGTTCCTTAAAGACCATCTTGTTCAGCCAGGCCTTCATGTACTAATGAATAAGCCAAATTTCAGGAAGACTCAATGACTTGCTTATCATCACATAATTTAAATTCATATTTGCCATCGCCTATAACCCACTACTCCTGTTTTGTTTAATGATTTTGCAACTGATGTGTGGTATGTGTGTGCTCAGTCATATCCAGCTCTTTGAAAGGCCATGGACTGTAGCCCACCAGGCTCCTCTGTCCATGGAATTTTCCAGGCAAGAATACTGGAGTGGGTTGCCATTTGCTTCTTCAGGGGATCTTCCCAACCTAGGGATTGAACCCGTCTGCTGCATCTTCCGAGTCTCCTGCATTGGAAGGCAGATTCTTTACCACTGAGCAACCTGGGAAGCCCCTTGCAACTGAAACCAGCCTTTAAAAATACCCAAAAAAGAAACAATTAGTACCTGATGGGCTACAGTCCATCAGGTTGCAAACAGTCAGACAAGACTGAGCACTTTCACTTTCGGCAAAGTCCTATTTGAAGTTCTACCTTATATCCTGAAACTTGACACACAGTAATAATTTGGTGTCACTCTATTTTAGCCACTCTACCTCTTATACAATAAAAGCTAACATTATTGGATATTATATGTCAAACTGTTCAAAGTATCTGACATGTATCTCCTCATATAACTTTCAAAACCATCTACCATCAGTAGGTATTTCAATTTTACAGATGAGGAAAAGAAAGCATAGAGATTAAGTAATTTGATCAAGGTCACACTACCATGAAAGAGCTGGAGTCAGAACTCTAGTCCACAAAATCTGCTTCCAGAGCCTTTATTTTACTGAAACAACAAACTGACTCTGAAAATTATCTCATTTTCTCCAATCTTTTTTTATCCCTTCTGAAAACAAAACAACTTTTAATTTCTAGCTCAATTTTTTAATTTGTATGCCTACTCTCTACTTGAAATTACTGAAAGTTTAAAATCTAAATTCCTTATACATCTTATAAGAATTGTAACTTTCATAATTTTCTTACAGGAAAATTGGCCACTGTATCAATTTTGTCTATTGCCACATGATACTATTTGACAAATCATCCTAAAAGTTAATGGCTTAATGCAATAACTTTAATTATTTCTCACAAAACTATGGCGCTGGTGAGCAGTTTTGCTGATTAGTGTTGAGTTCAGTTGATCTAGGATGGGTTCACCCATGTATCCAGTCAGTTGGTGAGTGGACCAAAACTGGCTGGTCTGGGAAGCTTCAGTTAGGACAGTTCATCTTTTCCACACTCTCCCATTTCCTCCAATCAACGAGACTGGGCGTGTTCTCTGCTGCTGCTGCTGCTAGTCGTTTCAGTCATGTCTGACTCTGTGTGACCCCATAGACAGCAGCCCACCAGGCTCCCCCGTCCCTGGGATTCTCCAGGCAAGAACACTGGAGTGGGTTGCCATTTCCTTCTCCAATGCATGAAAGTGAAAAGTGAAAGTGAAGTCGCTCAGTCGTGTCTGACTCTTAGTGACCTCATGGACTGCAGCCTACCAGTCTCCTCTGTCCATGGGATTTTCCAGGCAAGAGTACTGGAGTGGGGTGCCATTGCCTTCTCTGGAGTATGTTCTCTAGGTAGTGGCAAAAGTCTAAGTGCATAAGTGGAAATGTGCAAATATTTTTTAAGCTGCTTATGTCAGGTTTATTCTGTCTCATTAGCCAAAGAAAGTTACATGGCCAAGTCTAGGATCAGTGTGAGAGGGTGATAGCAAAGGACATGGGTACAAGGATATATAAAAACTTGGGGCCATCAATTCAATCCATCTAGCTCATAAACTTTCCAGTTTTTCCTGGGCTCCTCAAATCTATCATAAGAAATCCTCTATCTATTGTAAGAAATCCTATAACATGCAGGATGTTTCTATCTCAAAGCATTCATCTTTTCCCTGGAGGAATCTTGTAACTCAAGTGGTGTATCCTGAAGGGAATTATCAAACGTCTCCTCAGTAATGAAGATTAATGCCTTATAAGGTTTGCTGTACTACATAACCATTTTAAATTTCTTCTGCATATAGTAATGTTTAACTCAGCTTTATTTTATGATAAAGTAAATGAGCTAAGATAAATGAACAGCAATGTCTGTAAATATTAATGTTAATTTGAATCATTGTGAATTAACACCTTATGCAGAACAGTCTGCACATGGCAAGTTCATTTGGTTGGTGAACAGAGCTAATACAGATAAAATCATGTATTTAATTCCCATTCATTCTGTTTCATGACCAGAGAGATGGTCCTTCATTCTAATGACTCATTATATTAATTACCAGTAATGACAAACAAGCAAATGTCAATTTGTTGATTAGATTATTTCACCTATGCAGAAAATATAGAGTGTACATTTGCTCTGTCCTAAGTTCTAAATACAGGGCTTCCCTGGTGGCTCAGATGGTAAAGAATCCAGTTTGGATCCCTGGGTCAGGAAGATCCCCTGGAGAAGGGAATAGCTACGCACTCCAGTGTTCTTGCCTGGAAAATCCCATAGACAGAGGACCCTGGTGGGCTACAGTTCATGGAGTCACAAAAAGTATAGTTCTAGACATACAGAGAGGAATAAGTATTGATCCCTATCCAGTTCCTACCTTGAGAGAGAGAAGGAAGTGCATGCTTGGTATTACAGAGATCTTCCATGATAAGATATGAGACGCTAGATCAGTGAGTTCAAATTGTCTCACAGAGCAACAACTCGGGCAGAGCTACTTTAAAGAGTCCAAGTAATTGCCAAGAGTAGGTCAAAGTCAAAAGTCTTTATTTTATATTTAGCCTCTGATTTATACGTGAAGGGGACCCATGAAAGGGGGCAAAATTAGGACAGAATTTCCCTTTGAGAAGTTCCCAGGGCAGAAGTCCTGTAAATGACCAAGTGCTATAGAAATTACCTGAACAAAATGTTATGAGAACACTGAGGACACAGGACCAAAAATTAATAATTATTATTATTGCTATCATTAAAAGTTCCATTCTAACTGATGGGTCCTAAGAGCTTAGGTCCTCAGGAGATATTAGATCTGTGTGTATATAAGGCTATAAGGCACTGAGTTATGTCAGTAGGAATTTAGACTTGGGGAAACTAACTTAGCTCATGTCTTCAAAAGTGAAAAATGGTAGGAATATATCTGTTGAAAACAAATAGCAAAAAGAATGTCAATAGTAGGCCTTATAATTTTAGGGAGATGACCTATTGACTTAACAGCATTTCAGAGGGATAAAGCATTCTTAGAATTGATGGATTTTGAAATAAAGAGCAAAGGAACTATTGCAGAAACTTCAGATAAAAAAATAACAATTTAATAACAAAGGAAATGTGCAGTTTTATACCAGTCAATTTCATCATTGAAAAGGTGTTTTCCTTATAAGACAGCCCATGACATAGATCCAAGGACACAGGTAGCCCTTTGTGGCTTATCCCTCTATTTTTGCAGGCAAGCGTGTTTCGGTAACAATAGGACATTTGAAGTGATGGTGCAATGGGAATCTGCCCTGCCTCTATACACGTCTAATACTAAGAAATGGCAAATCTTTCTGAAAAAGCACTTTGAAAAAAATTGCTCTGGTTGAGAGCTCAAAAACCACATCAAATCTTAGTATAAAATCCTTTGGTCAAGTTATAATTTTTGAAATAGGGACTATAATGAAAACACTGACACTGCTTTAACCATAGAAACACTGATTATTCATAGTACTCATACTATTATCTATTTTTGTAACTATGTATGGCATTTTCATATAATGTTGAGATTAGTTATACATTTCATAAAAATGACACATGTATTTTGTGAGTGAGAATTTTATGTAACACTGGATCATGGGTAACAACGACATAAGAACAAGCTAAATATAAATCAGTTTATCAGAGGAAAAGAAGCCTAGAGATTTGAAATGCCTCAACATATTTAACCCTTTTGTATCAGAAAATGTGGGTGTGACAATGGAACCTCCAAGACCAAAGAGAAGGGGGCAAAGCTTTACTTTAAATGGATTCAATTACATTATATTTATAGAATTTTCCTAGATATTTTAAAACATACATTTAAAACATAAATGTATGTTATTAAATGTACACTATTAGATGTATGTTAATAGCATTAATTATACTGCATTTGTGTGCTAGGCTAATTATATGACTACGATTTATAAGCAAAACCATTTTCAAAAAATTTCCACTCCCCTTTTATTTTCTCTGTTTAGCATGTTGCTCTTTGTATCAAATGCACTTTTTAAATCAGAAAAGAAATTTTGTTCTACATTGAGCTCTAGCTTCTTTCTGTACTCATAAACTGATATGACCCCAAAGAATAAGCATGGGTTTTAAATGATTCAAAGGAGCCCAAATATATTTAGGGTTTATTAGTAAAACATCTGCCTGCAATGCAGGCAACCTGGGTTCAATTCCTGGGTTAGGAAGATCCCCTAGAGAAAGAAATGGCAAACCATTCCAGTATCCTTGCTATAAAATCCCATGGACAGAGCAACCTGGTGGGTTGCAGGCCATGGGGTCGCAAAGAGTCTGGCAATGAGGATATAATGCCAGTTGAAGAGGGTTAGGGAGTAGAAAGAGATACCAAGAACAAAACATATCAGTTAGCACCTCAAAAATATTTTCTTTAGTGATTCAGATCATGAATAAAAGAATATAGTTATTCTCCTTTATAGAATCACAATGTAAGCTATGAGGGAATTTTTGGTCAGTTCACATTCTGCTCAATGTTTGTTTTGGAATGCTATGATCAACACTCCAGAGTAAGTCCACACTCCTACTGCTAAGAAGCAGTGTCTCACCTAAAAATAAGTTGCCTCTGATATCAGTTAGTGAGAAGGACACTGTCTTTCAGGCAGAGGACAAGCCTGGAAGAAAGGTCTTGAATCCTAAGGGCAAATTAGGGCAGGGATGGGGGATAGAGTGAGTGGGGTTCCCTGGTTGGCTTTATTCCATTCCCAAATTCTAATGTAAATTTGAAAGTGAGTCAGTTAGGATAAAAAATAATATATGTTTTGTGAGACACTTTACACTCCCAATTGACCAGTGGTCCCCAACCTTTTAGGCACCAGGGACTGGTTTCATGGAAGACAATGTTTCCATGGACTAGGGTGGGAGGATTGGTTTCAGCATGAGTCAAGTACGTTACATTTATTATGCACTTTATTTCTATTATTATTATATCAGCTCTACCACAGATCATCAGGCCTTTTAGATCTCAGAGGTTGGGAGTCCCTGCTGACTACTGATACATAGTTTCTTGTCCCTCTACATATTTAGTAAAACCAGCTGGAGTCATGGGGATACCTCAGCCCCAGAAGAAAGGATTTTGACTCTGCTCTGGACATAATCTACTTAGAGCAGTACACCCCAGGAGATCAGTATGGACATGACTCTAGGGAAGACTGATGAAACTGAAACTCCAATTCTTTGGCCATTTGATGTGAAGAACTGTCTCATTGGAAAAGACCCTGATGCTGGGAAATGTTGAAGGCAGGAGGAGAAGGGGATGATAGAAGATAAGATGGTTGGATGACATCACCAACTCATGGCACATGAGTCTGAGTCAACTCCAGGAGGCTGGTGAAGGACAGGGAAGCCTGGCGTGCTGCCGTCCATGGGGTCACAAAGAGTTGAACATGACTGAGCGACTGAACTGACTGACTAAGAAAGGCATTCAAAGAACTCAAGAGGCTCAGATGTGCCCTTTTCTTAATTAGAGATTCTCTTTCCAAAGGCGTATCAAAGAGCAGTATTTTTCAAAGCTAAGATTCCTTTTTCCTAAATGTAAACACTTTACACATACACACACACACACACACACACAAATACACACACACACCCTATATCTCACCATTCTTTAACCTTTCAACAGTGGCTTATCCCACACCCTAGTGAACACATCAGTCTATCACCACCACCCAAAATGACTTGTTGAACTTAACCTACAATTGACATCTTTTTCATTTTCCACATATAAAATTATGTTTTACCATAGAATATGCCTTTTAAATACCACAAGCACCATTCCCTCTATGACTTGATTGAAAGTTGCTGCTATAGGGGTTTTGGGTTTTACCTTATTAAGGGTAATTTTAATCCCCAACATGTCTGTTGTGTGTCAGACATGGGGACGTAAAGTTAAACAAGTTCGAGGAGCTCAGAGTCTAGTGATGGAGACAAAAATGTAAACAAGTCGTTAGAATGCAATTCCTTAACAGAAGCTCTGTGAGAATCGAGGGAGCAATTAACTTTGACTAAGAAGCTAGGGAAAGCACCTAAAGAGAGGACATTCAAGCTGTTTGTGTATGTTTAATTGAGTGATTTTTCCTAATTATAAAGCTTGTGCAGAAAATACAGGGAAGTAAAAAACCCACTCCAGTATTTATGCCTGGAGAATCCCATGGACAGAGGAGCCTGAAAGGCTACAGTCTATAAAGTTACAAATAGTCAGACACAACTAAAGTGATCTAGCATGCACGTACAAAAAATTCATACCAGAGATATTCATTGAAATATTTGTTGTGTTTTAGCACATAATCTCTTTTTGAAAAATGAATTTAACATATATAATAATTTACTTTTCTCTCTCAAGACTGTAGTTTTCAAAAATTTGCCATTAAATATTATTCTACAGACTGATTGACAATGTAAGTAGCTTTCTATAATAATAATCAGTAAATACATGATGCACTTACTGTGTGCCTCATAATTTTCTAAGTGCTTTACATGTACTAAATTATTTATTTCTAAAATAAAATAAAAGAACCCTATGACATAAATTATTAATTAATCTTTATTTTAATACCTTTATTTTTTATAGCTCAGTAAAATAAGACCTGGAGCAACAATGTAACTTGGCCAAAGGCTAGTAATAATACGTGGTAATGTCTAGTAAGTAGTAAAGGCAGGACTCAGCCCAGGAGTCTGTTTCCAAAGGCTATTATTTCTACCATTATATCATATTGCTTCTCTAGCCGACACACACAGACTTATACAAGTACTGTATTGTTATGTCTGGCACTGTTTCTTACACTGAAAATGACACAGAGTGGGTCAAAAGCCTCCCAAATGTTTACATGATGTATCCCAGAAGTTCAACATCATGATAATAGTCCAAGAGACTATTATACCATATTTTTAATAAATGCATTCAATGTTACAGTATTTTATTTGCATTTTAAATGACTAATAGTAATGATCTTTTTTTAATGTTGGTTAGAATTTGTATCCTTGGTTTACAAATTTTTTAGTCAATATTCATGTCCATTATTCTATTGCTTACCTTAAGTAAATGGTTCTTATATAAAAAATATTAACTTTTTGTAAATATGTTTGTTTGTCATTTGCTTTGAAGGTGCTTCTGTTATTTTTATGAAGCACATGAGTGCTTTCAGATTTATCTGAAATTTATCAAGTATTTTAATTAGGGTTTCTGTCTCTGCTGTTATATAATGAAAACACTATACCACTGTAAGAATAGATGGCCAGCATTTATTTTTCTAATAATGTATGTGCTTTGTTGCTCAGTTGTCTCCAACTCTTTGCAACCCCATGAACTGTAGCCTCCAGGCTTCTCTGTCCATGGGGATTCTCCAGGCAAGAATATTAGAGTGGGTTGCCATGCCCTCCTCCAGCGGATCTTCCCAATTCAGGGATGAAATACATATCTCCTACATTGCAGGAAGATTCTTTACCACCTGAGCCACCAGTCTAGGCATTCATATTTACTTTTTTCAAAATGTAAATGGCTTATTTTCTGATAATAAAATTATATCCATACTAAAAAAACAGACTATAGAAACCTACATAAATGAAATTTTCAAAAAATATTAGTGAGCTAGAGAACAAGACATGTAATTAGAGTTCTTGAAAGGAGAGGGAGAGATGGGGACAGGAAAAATACTTGAAGAAATAGTGACAGGAAGTTTTACAGATTTGATGAAAACAATAAATACACAAATCCAAGCTCAAAAATATTAGAGTGCAAGAAATATGAATAAAATTATGCTAAGGCACAGTATAATTAAGTTGCTCGTAACCTTTGATAAATAGAAAATCTTAAATGCAACCAGGAAAAAAAAGCTTTTTATGTATTATGTATTNAGATGGGGACAGGAAAAATACTTGAAGAAATAGTGACAGGAAGTTTTACAGATTTGATGAAAACAATAAATACACAAATCCAAGCTCAAAAATATTAGAGTGCAAGAAATATGAATAAAATTATGCTAAGGCACAGTATAATTAAGTTGCTCGTAACCTTTGATAAATAGAAAATCTTAAATGCAACCAGGAAAAAAAAGCTTTTTATGTATTATGTATTGAAAAAAATTAAGAAAGGCAGCAGATATCATGTCATTAACAATGCAAATGAGGAGATAGTGGAACAACCTCTTTAAATTATCAAAAGAAAAAATAAGAACTTAGATTCTTTACCTCACCAAAAATCCTCAAATATGAAAGCGAAATAAAGACTTTTTTAGATATGCAAAAGCTGAAAATTTTCATCATCAGTAAATCCACTCAACAAGAAATTTTAAAAGGAAATCTGTCCAGTGAAAGAAAAATAATATCAGATAAAAAAATGAATATAGACAAAGGCATGAAGAACACTTAGAGATAGGGCTATAGGAGTAAATATATGTGTCTTTAAAAGATATTTAACTCAAATGAAAGCAATAATGCAGTGTAGGGTTTATAACATATATAAAATTTAAATGTGTGACAATAAAACAGATTGGAAATAAAGATATGAAAGTGTGTTATCCAAGGTTTTTGAACTAGACATGAAATTCTATAATATCACAAGAACATAGGCTCAAAATTAATAATCACTTTACATGTAAATAGTCAAAACAGCCCACTAAACATCAGAGATCATCTGATGTAATAAAAATCTAATTATAGAAATACAATATGATCTGGCAATGCCATGGCTGGGTATGTATCCGGTAGAAACAAAATTTCTATCTTAATGAGATATCCACACAGCCATATTCATTGCAGCACTATTTATAATAGCCATATCATGGAAACAACCTAAGTGTCCACTGACAAATAATGGAAAAAGGAAATGTGTATTGTGTATAATATTATTCAGCTTTAGATAATAGGAAATATTGCTATTTGCAAAAAAACAATATGGCTGGATCTTGAGGAATTATGCTAAGTGAAATAAGTTAGACAGATAGACAAATATATGGTCTCACTTATATATAAAAATATATTTTAAAAAAGTGAAAAATCTGAACTCCTAGAAAAACAGATTACCTGAGGTGGGAGTTGGAACATGGACAAAATGGGTGAAGGTGACCAAAAGATACAAACTTTCAGCTTTAAGAAAAATAATTTCTGGAGATATACTGTTAAGCTTTGTGCCTGTAGTTAACAATACTTTCTTGTATATTGAAAGTTGCTGAGAGAGTAGATTTTTTTTTTTAATTTATTTTTTTACACGAACTCCCAAACATGAACCCCCCTCCCACCTCCCACCCCACATCATCCCTCCAGATCATCCCCATACACCAGCCCCAAGCGTCCTGCATCCTGCATTGAACATAGACTGGCAATTCATTTCTTACATGATAGTATACAAATTTCAATGCTATTCTCCCAAATCATCCCACCCTCTCCCTCTCCCTCTCCTTCTCCCTCAGAGTCCATAAGTCCGCTCTACACATCTGTATCTCTTTTGCTGTCTTGCATACAGGGTCCTCATTACCATCTTTCTAAATTCCATATATATGTGTTAGTATACTGTATTGGTGTTTTTCTTTCTGGCTTACTTCACTCTGTATAATTGGTTCCAGTTTCATCCATCTTATTAGAACTGATTCAAATGTATTCTTTTTAATGGCTGAGTAATACTCCATTGTGTATATATACCACAGCTTTCTTATCCATTCATCCGCTGATGGACATCTAGGTTGTTTCCATGTCCTGG
>SJYX01020118.1:0-11752 GCA_006410675.1 Oreotragus oreotragus
TCAGGTGGCCAAAGTATTGGAGTTTCAGCTTCAGCATCAGTCCTTCCAATGAATATTCAGGGATGATTTATTTTGGGATGGACTGGTTTGATTGCTTTGCAGTCCAAGGGACTCTCAAGAGTCTTCTCCAACACTACAGTTCAGAAGCAGGGTGCTTAGCTTTCTTTATGGTCCAGCTCTCATATCCATAGATGACCACTGGAAAAACCATAGCTTTGACTAGATGGGCTTTTGTTGGTAAAGTAATGTCTCTGCATTTTAACATGCTGTCTAGGTTGGTCATAGCTTTCTTTCGAAGGAGCCAGTGTCTTTTAATTTCATGGCTGCTGTCACCATCTGCAGTGATTTTGGAGCCCCCAAAATAAAATCTCTTTCAGAAACGTTGGATATCACTAATCACTTCATCTTTGAAATTCTTCACTTCAAATCTTATCTATGATACCATAAGTGTTTAGTTTTCCTCCTAAGTTTATTTGCTCTTTTTCATTCTTTTTTTTTTCCCCTAATCAGCTATCTGATCTCTGAACATTGGCATGTCCTGGTCCCTGTGCTTGGATCTGTGTTTCTCATTGTTTTTCTTTTCTCTTCCATCCCTTTCTTTTTCCTTGTTTTTTAAATTTTTTGTTTATCCATATACAAACTAGGCAAGCTCATCGAGTTTCTGTACTTTTATTCTCTGCTGATGATTCCCAGATTTATGTCTCTGACCAGACTTCTCTGAATTCAGATTCATATCCAGCTGCTAACTCTGCACCTCCCCTGGATGTATAATAAATTTCTTAAGCTTAATATATCAAAAATGGAGCTAGCTAACTAAATGAGGTCATGGTACACCCCTTAAACTTATTCCTCTGGTAGTCTCTCCATCTTACTGGAGAGTAAATCTTATCCTTCTGATTATTCAGGTCCCAAATCCTTGGTCATCTTTGATCCCTCTGTTTCTCTTATACCTTATATCTAAATTGTCTGAAATACCTCTAAAATATAATCACCACCTGCCACCTAGGTTCAGGCCATCCACTGTCAGTCTCCTGGCTGGATCACTGCAGTAGCCTTCTAACAACTGGTTACCCTGCTTCTGCTCTTCTAATGAATCTGTTCTCATCATAGCTTTCAGAGTAAGCTTGTTAAAATAACACTTAGGTCATGTCACTCCTTTGCTCAATTTCTCATCCTGTTCTTGAGTAAAACCTGAAGTTCTCACAATGACCTGTAAAGCCCTATGTAATCTGGCCCTCAGTCATGCCTTTTGACCCTAACTCTTACTGCTTTTCTCCTTCTTCACTTCATTCACATTGATTTCCTTGCTATTTCTTAGACACTAAGTATGCTCCTGCCTCAGGGCCTTTGAATCACACTTACTTTTTGCTCAGAATGCAGAGCTCTATTTGTGTTTAAAGTACATTTATCCAGATCTGTGGTTGAGATTAATTTTCAAATTTATGTGTATAGTCAGTTTATTTCTGCAGATTGGAATTTAAAAATTAGTAGTAGTTTCTATGTGAAATACTTTGACATATTTCACCAGCCTAATCATAAAAGGGCCCAATCTAGGAAAATTGAGTATTTTATACAGTTTTATTCTAAAAGTCCATGATATTTCAGTTAAGTGGGAATTTTTAAATGAAATAGGAATCTGTGAAAGTGCTTCTGAGATTCTGTAAATGTGGTGATCTAGTTTGGAAAGCATTATTGTAGCTTCTTTCAGTTTGTAAAAACCAGGTGAGTGTCTCAAGGGTTTCCTGAAAAAAAAAAAAAAAAAAGAATTGAGACCTAACAGTAGAGTAATCGTGATCTCTAGACCTTTCTGTAAGAGGACTTGACATTGCAGCTTTTGAATCAAAGAAATAGTGAAGATTTCTCTTTCCCTTCCTGAACCATGTATTCTATATAGATTTCTCATACTGCGGGGAGGATGAGTGGATCAATACCACTCATTATAATATTTGCAATAAATGTTTCTGTTTTTCAGATGATAGCCCTATGAAAGAAAAACCAGCTGAAAAAAGTAAAGAGAAGAAAGTGGTCAAGCCAGTACGAAAAGTCCAAAAGATAGCACAGTTATCAAGTTCAGAATGCAAAACAGGTTGGTTTTCTCAATATTAGGCCCATCTTAAAATACATATTAGTAAAATTCCATCTATTCAGAAATAAATGTTCTTATTATTTGATGCATACAAAAATTCAGTATATTTTATATATCATTTTATGTGTGTTTTCTTGAGGTTAATTGACATATTTAGAATATGTAATCTGATAAATCTTCATATATGTATATACTCATGAAATACGTTTACCATGATACTGAACAGTGCCCCCCCCAGTTTTTTCTGTCATTATTTTTTAATAGAAATTAACCAGATTAAACATAATGATTTTTATATAGTGAACTTTTATATACAGAGGGATGACTTATGCCTGTAGCTAATTTTCTTCACGTATTCTCATGCGTGAATAAATATTGCACAAGAAAAATCTGGCAGTCTGTGCTAGTAATGGACTGGACTCTGAATAAATCAAGATGGGGGAAAAGAGAATTCCCTAGCTTTATAGTGATTAACATTTTAGGCTTGGTCTAGATTGCTTGAATTTATACGCTGGTTCTGTCATGTCTAACTTTGTTCCTTTGGTAATTGAGTTAATTTTGGTGTCCTTTGGTTTCCCTGTTTGTAAATGGGAAACCACTAGTTACTTTTCTCATAGGTTCTTGTGAGAACTAAAATAGTTAATACCAAAAGTACTAAATATAGTACCTGACACATTGTAAACACTTAATTAGGTATAATTTCTCTACTACTAATTATTATTTCTAGCTATATTGAAAATGGCTGTTTAGTGTGTCATATTTAAGTCATTGAGTAATTTGGGTCAAGGGAGTGGAAAAAGTTGGAAACTTGTCACTTTCAGTTTGGAGACAACTCAAACATTCATTATGCAAATATATTTGCTTTATTTAAGGCACTGGGATATTCTAAGCTTAGGCAATATAGTGGTAAGCAAGATGCACATAGCTCCTTCCCTCCTGGAACTTAGAATCTTGTCAGAAAAAAAGCAGATATGTAGTTATAATAAAGTGTAATGAATATTGAATAAAGTGAAAGTGAAAGTGTTAGTTGCTCCGTCGTGTCTGACTCTTTGTCAGCCCATGGCCTTTAGCCCACCAGGCTCCTCTGTCCATGGGATTCTTCAGGCAAGAATTACTGGAGTGGGTTGCCATTCCCTTCTCCAGGGGGGTCTTCCTGACCCAGGGATTGAACTTGAGTCTCCCACATTAGAGGCAGATTCTTCACTGTCTGAGGCCACAGGGAAGCCCCCAAATAATTGAATAGGGAGCATACAAAGTCCTATAAAAACATGGAAATAGAGTGATGAGTCACTGGTTTCTGACCAAGTGCTTGTTTTTCTGATCATAGACTAATCAGTTCAGTTCAGTTGCTCAGTCGTGTCTGACTCTTTGTGACCCCATGGACTGCAGCATGCCAGGCCACTCTGTCCATCACCAACTCCCGGAATTAATTCAAACTTATGTCCATTGATTGGGTGATGCCATCCAACCATCTCATCCTCTGTCGACCCATTCTCCTCTCACCCTCAATCTTTCCCATCTTTCTAGATAGAGCTTTTTTGACAAGTAATGTCTCTGCTTTTTAATATGCTGCCTAGGTTGGTCATAACTTTCCTTCCAAGGAGTAAGTGTCGTTTAATTTCATGGCTGCAATCACCATCTGCAGTGATTTTGGAGCCCCCCAAAATAAAGTTTGCCACTGTTTCCATTGTTTCCCCATCTATTTGCCATGAAGTAATGGGACTGGATGCCATGGTCTTGTTTTTTTGATAATAGACTAATCAAAAGAGTGCCAAATAACTTACTTTGTGACATCCATTGTTAATTGTAGATGCCATACAAGAAAGATCCTGGCTATATACCAATAAAAAAATAAAATTTTATAGGAACAGGAATTGCCTGGGTGTAAACTAAACTAATTCTTACATTAAAAAAATGTAAGAGTGTTTTTCATGTGATATTGTTGTGAGAGGCATAGTTTGAAAGGAAGCACTGGGACCACTATAACTTATAAATACTGATCTTGGATTGTATTTATCCAGTTTTGTGGTGGGCTAATTCTGCCATGTGTATACTGTGGCAGTGACTGCTACAGAGAGTCATTTAACTGAGTTAAAGCTGTTTTAAGAGTTTATCTATAGTAAAAGTTCTCTTTTTCTACCAATGACTGCATGGGACTATTCCAGAAAGCCAGAATTTAGAAATAACCACCCAGCATATTTGGAAGCCAACATTTATAAATAACTACCCAGCATATTCATGATTACTTGCTCTTGATTCAGAAAATTAAGCTGAAATTGAAGAGAAACCTGTTCTCCCATTTTGCTTAAGCACATGAAATATCTCATAAATAGATCGAACAATAGACTTAAAACCATTTAAATATTTTAGATAAACTTTTTAAGGTTAATAGCAAGGTGCAAAAGCATTTCTAAAGTAAATAGTACACATTTATAATCCGTGTTTTTTAATGATAGATGTTTTCAGTAAAACTACTTTCACTTAAACTTTTAAATGGTACTCTAAATATTTTTAAAAATTACAGATGTAATAAAGTAGTATCACAGAAAGCTTGGAAAATAGAAAAAACAGATAAAAACCACTGCTCTTACTTAAACAAAGGACTAGTAGTTTTGTGTATTTCCTTAATTTTAAAATCAGTAGTAGATTACTGTAGTCATTGTATTATAAGATTTTATCTTTTTCTCTTAGGATCTTAGGACAAGAACATTTCTGCTATTTCTTATAGAAATTATAATTGGAAATGGCCACACAGTACTCCTAATAGAAACATAGTTTATCTACTATTCAATATTTAGCTTACTTCTGATATTATAAAAATAATACAGTGAACATTGTCATTATTTTTTTCTTTCTGTTGGATACATTTCTGTTACTTTGATTAAATGACCCCTTTGACATGTAATACTATTTTTTAAAAGGAAACTGTATCCATTGATATTTCCACAAGCATATTAAAAGTGATTTTTACTATAATTTTACCAGCTTTGGCTATGAATGTAAAAGTATTATTTCTAATTTAATTAGGTTTAAAGTATTACTTCATTATTTTCATTTTCATTACATTTTTATATTGCTTTGTATTTAAACACTTTTGCATATTTCAGATTTTTTAAAATGGTTTCTATTTTATAAATGGTCTTTCATGGTATTTTTTGTTTTTTAAGTCACTGCCTGTTTTGAAATAATGGTCTAATTTTAATTGTTTTACCATCTGAGGCTAATAAATGAAAACTTTTTCTCTTGGTAAACAGCTATATTTATTGGAATATACTTTTATTTTTATGAACTTCTTTAATGGCAATTTAAAGCATTGATGATATTTGCTTTCTGAGTGTCATTGTTTTATGCATTAAAAAGTAATGTGTAGTAATGTGTTATATGTCTATAAAATATAATGTTAAATTCTCTGTAATAACCATCCCCTTCAAAGGTAGTCACTGTTAACTCTTTGTTACATGTTTCCTAAAGGTTTTTTTTTTTCTATGCTTTGCTTGGAAAAGTCATTTGCAAATGAGCAAAAGTCATTTGCTTATTCAGCAGACATACATTTTACTGTGTCAGGTACTGTGCTAATTTTGAGAAACCAAACACTAAGACATATTTTTATTCTGTGTCAAAATTGTTGAATTTGGTGCCCTGGTTCTTAAAGTTTCATAATTCATTAATATTTGGTACTTAACTTTCAGAGCATTTTACACTTAGTGTTTGAGGTGTGTGGGTAAATAAAAATTTAAACAAACTCCATTAATTGATTTGTGGGTACTTGAGTTTAAAAATAAAATTAGATTGTAAATATTTGGGTGACTTTGGCATAAGATAAACGAAAGATTAATTACAAATACTTGTATGGTTAAGAGGTACTTCTTACAGTTAAAATTTAAGTTTTATATATATATATATATATATCTTTTCTTTTTTAGGTAGCAGTCATCTGATTAGTACATCTTCTTGGCGAGATGGACAAAAATTAGTAAAGAAAATTCTTGGTCCTGCACCTAGAATAGAGCCAAAAGAGCGAAGAGCAGCATCAAGTGACAGAAACGGAAGAGAGAGAACTACTAAATCTGGTGAGCAGTTAAATTAAACTACTTAATCATTTAAATTGTTGAGCAGAGGGATTAAAAGTTGCTTGTGTAAGTACTTTGAGAGATGAAAAATATTCTTTTAAGAATACTCTTTAAAATTTTGCTTTTTAATTGTGAATGTAGCTTAAAAAAGAAGAAATGTTCTGTTGGGCTTGGCTAGGGATAGTTTCCATATATAGATGTTATGTTGATCCTCATTAAGAATTCTGTTTGTGTTATAGTAGTTATATTTATCTGTCACTATGAATAAATAGCAAGGCATCATATAATCAAATCCCATTAGACTATTAGGGACCTTTAGAAGATTAAGTCCAGTCTGTCTTACCTCCATAGGTACAAGCAGAAGTAGACGTTCACAAGGTTGGATTTTTTTGTTTGTTTGTTTGACAGATTAGGAAACAGGCCCTAAGAGAGAAGTGAGTTTTCTCAAGGATATACAGGCAGTGGGTGACAAAATTTGATCTAGATTCAGAGCTCTTTAGTTTGACTCTCAAGTCCATTCTCCTTTTAAAATGTCATGAGTGCCATTTGAAATAACTAGTTACTTTTTCATGAACAGTAATTTTAGAAAATGAAATATAGATACCTACAAGCCAGTTTTCCTTTTCAGTTGAAAAAAATTGCCTCAGTTTGAGCTTCTGAAATGGATTCAGTAAGAAATGCTATTTGATATAGAGCAATTAATACATATTTTGTATTTGCTCTTTTTAACCTGACTTATAAATAAACTCATACCATTGTCAGTCTAAGACTAAGCCACATCAGCAAACATTTAGTTGATAAAATGATTTCTTTTCTATATATTGCATTTTTTCCTGTTATTCATTAGAGAGTTGTGGCAGCCTAACATCAGTTTTTTTAACAACTGATTGAGGGTTTGGGGAGAGAGATAAATAGTAACATTAAATATGCATATGGGAGAGAACTAGTATCTCTATTAATAGTTGATATTGATAATTCTCTATTAATAGTTAAATATTCACATCAATAGCAAGATTGTCCTTATTTCAGAAATATTAAAAGATGCACTTTAAAAAAGTCCTGAGCAAGTACAGTTTCTCTGGAGTATCAGAATTGTTCTGTTTTTCTTTTCTTATGTTCTTTAGAAGACTTTTTAAGATATTTGAGTTAAAGTGAAATTTCCTAATTTTCTCCTTAATGCAGTAAATCTTTGAAATGAATATAGAATTTTCATACTTTGCAGGGGGCCATATTGGAAGAGCAGAGTCGGATCCTAGATTGGATGTTGCACATAGACATCGTCCACAAAACTCAGAACGTTCAAGTAGAGCTCGGTCAGAAAATAATGTAAAGAAATTAGTTCCGTCTCTTCCAGATAATAAACAAGAGGAAAATGTTGCCTTAAATAAGGACTTTTTACCTGTTGAAATTCGTGGAATTCTTGATGACCTCCAGTTGGATTCAGCAGCTCAGACTGCAAGACAAGAGGCAGGAGAGTTACAGAATCAGAAGTCATCAGCGTCCATACAAGCTCCTAGAAGTCATAGCCCAGTAAAAAGAAAACCTGACAGAATAACAGCTAATGAAGACCCCCCTGTTATTTCTAAAAAGCGTCACTATGATACAGATGAGGTGCGACAGTACATTGTTAGGCAGCAGGAAGAAAGGAAGAGGAAACAGAATGAGGAGAAGAAGGCCCAAAAGGAGGCCACTGAGCAGAAGAACAAACGATTACAGGAGCTCTACCGGAAACAGAAAGAAGCCTTCACTAAAGTGAAAAATGTGCCTCCTCCTGAGCCATCAGCAGCTAGGCGACTGCAAGAAACTTACTCCAAGTTGCTTCTAGAAAAGGCATTGCTTGAAGAGCCAACTCATCAACATATTATGCAGGAAACACAGGTAATGGTACTGACAGAATTAGAAAGGGGGGTAATTCATGGTTAGGAAAAACTTGCTTGCTGTAATATTTTAAAATTACTCACCATTCCTAATATTCAGAAATATGTTCAGACAGTATTTATAATAATGATGGCCTTTCATGAAGTTTATTCTATATGCAGAGTAATTTGATAAATACAATTGAAAATAAGTGCTCAGTTAGTTTCCTAGAGTGATTGTTGATCTGTCTCATTTCTGATTAGTTATATTCTTGCCTAGTTTTTGTTGTATTACTGAGCAAAGTTAGACTGTGTTAATAATGAAAAACCTAGTTTTGTTATCTGTGCTGAAATTAGAGAATATTCTATTATAGTACGCTAATTTTATGAGTATTGATTTTGTTTTTAAGGATAATAAGAATAACATTTGAGTCTATGCCGTGTGCCACTTACCATTTTAAAAGCTTTACAGTTTTTAAAGGCTTAGGTTTCAGTAAATACTCACAGTTCTGAGAAGGGGAGGTACTGCTAGCATTTCCACTGATTAGGTGAAAAAAAGAATTAGAAAGAGTATTATTTCCTCCAAAGTACGCAGTGAATTGTAGGTGCCTTTGTTGGATTTCAGGTGTAATTTTTTCTGTTAACCATAATGGTTGGTTTTAAGACAAACTAATTTAAATTGGTTTTATTTGAAAGGAAAATAGCTCCTGCATTTCATGATCTTTGTAAAGTTGAAGTGACTTAATATTTATATTATGTGCTCCTTGAATGTGTCTTTATTATGGGAGTCAGATAAAAATATCCTTTTTTTTACAGACCAGACCAGGGTATCAGCCATCTGGAGAATCTGACAAAGAGAACAAAGTGCAAGAACGTCCCCCAAGCGCATCTTCCAGTAGTGACATGTCTCTGTCAGAACCTCCACAGCCTCTTGCCAGGTATAAAGGGGAGAATGACAGATACTTAAGGTTCTTTCTTTCCATGATACTTACTATAGTGGTCTATGCCCAGTGAATTTTGTTCATTGACCTCTGAGAGCAAGAGGTTTATCTAGAAATTGGTTAATATCTTCTGATGGATGCTTAAGCATGGCTATACATCTGTACTTGCTACATGCCCTATTTCGCTGTTTACTTTCTTCCCTGTTCTTTAATATTTGGTGTGAATATCAGTTCCTCTTGGGGATCACCTTCCGTTGGAAGTACTCTTGCTTTCTCTGACCTCAATACATGATAAAAGTTTGTTGGATAAGTGAATCACAGTGAAATTAATATTTTTAAGTATTTGTGTTTAATATTTTTGAAAAGGTGTTTCTGTATTTATTGTTATTCAAAATTTCTTCATATAACTCCTGATCAACCTATCTTACCTCTCAAAAGCTGTATTTGAATACGCATATGAACAAATGAACAAGGACTAAGAGAGGATTTGATTTGAATTCAGATGGGTGACTGAAGGCTATTTTACCTTAAATTAAGAAAAAAGTTTTTTTTTTCCCCCCTTGGGCTGTATTGTTTGCAGTAAAGTAAACAAACAAACCTATTTGTCCATGAAAGTTAAGGTGATTTTCAGACTACATGATTATAAATTATGCTTTGAAATAATCATTTTTGGAAGAGAAAGATTTTTAAATTCTTCTTTGGGAATGCACAAATAAAAATCAAGTCAATAGTTTGGGGTTAATATACATATGACCCTCTCACCCCTTGCTGACCCCCATGACCGCCCCCCCCAAGAGAATAATAATTTTGATAAAAATAGCTAACGTTTATTGTTTGTTACATTTCAGACACTGATCTAAGTACTTTGCATTTAATCCTTGTACATTCTTTGAGTTTGAGTTCTCTCAGTTGTTGTTCAGTTGCTACGTTGTGTCCAACTCATTGTGACCCTGTGGACTATAGCATGCCAAGCTTCCCTGTCTTTCACTATCCCCTGGAGTTTGCTCAGACTCATGTGCATTGAGTCTCTTGGTTTCTTTTTGCTTAAAAGCATAGCATTTCTTTTCCTTGCCCTTCTTGTTCCATCATTCTGCATTGAAAGTGAAAGGTGCTCAGTTGTATCTGACTCTTGTGACCCCATGGACTATACAGTCCATGCAATTCTCCAGGCCAGAATACTGGAGTGGGTAGCTATTCCCTTCTCCAGGGGATCTTCCCAACCCAGGAAAGGAACCCAGATCTCATATGGCAAGCAGATTCTTTACCAGCTGAGTCACCAGGAAAGCATACCCTAGTGAACTTTTATTATACGTGAAGTCGCTCAGTCATGTCCAACTCTTTGCGACCCTGTGGGCTGTAGCCTGCCAGGCTTCTCCATCTATGGGATTTTCCAGGCAAGAATACTGGAGTGGATTACCATGTCCTGAACCCAGGTCTCCGCATTGCAGGCAGACCTGAGCCACCAGGGAATTTCATCGAACTTTATATATCTTCGTATTAGTACTTAATGGCATTGTGTTTAGCTGTTTATTAGTCTGTCATCCCTGTTAGATCTTCGGAAACTGAAGGATTAGGTCTTAATTGGATCAAGTTTATTTCCATTTTTGTGTACGGCTGTTCTTCTACTGTTAAAATTAGCATTCTAAACACTTGAATATAAAGATCTCGGGTTTATACTCAGCACTACCTTTTTATTTATAACTTGCTTTGTATTTCCATTACTACCATTACTAATTTAGTTTGGGCACTAATAACTTCACACCTTGCATTTGTAATAGTCTATATTCTGTGGCATAGAATGCATTCACCAGTCTTCCTTTATTCCACTTTCATAGCAGTCCTTTAATATGAAAGACTGGTACAGCATAACCTTCAACCAGACTGTGCGTAACATGCTTTTCATTTCCTTTCCCTGGTTACTCTTTTCCAGATGGTTTTTTTTTTTAACTTAATTGGTAGGACTTCATATTTATTCATATTTGATTGGTCTGAGGTTGCAGCCTGTCTAAATACCTTTGAACCATAATTTGATTATTTGTTAGGTTAACCATGCCTCCTAGCTTTCTATCATCTACAGATTTGATAAGCACACCTTCATGTCATCATCCAAAAATAATTGACGAGGCCAAGGACAAAACTTCATTTTTTTTTTTCTCCCCTAAAGATCTTCTTAAGAGTTAACACCAGCCTTTAACCTTTGTATATGGTATTCCTTAATATACAGGGAGGTGTCCATAGTCTGGAAACATAAGTGAATTATATAATGTCATCTAGGACATCTTTGTTCTGTTTCTAGCCTCTGTGGATGGACTGTCAGTTATTTCTGAGAACTAGTTTGTATTCATCTCATTTCTTTAGAATGCACAATGTTAAAACCTAACTGTTTGATGCTTACTAAATATATGTTGATTAGAGTAATATTATGCCTATAATCTTAAGCATTTCTCTTTTATGAAACATTATTTTTAAAGGGAAAGGTAGAGCCAATGTTGTAAAAAATTTTGTCCATAGAGTTTTAAGGGTTATAAGGCCTTCTCTTTAATTAATGGTATTAAAAATATGACTTAGTTTTAAAAAAAATGCCATAGTTAAGAAAGCTGTTTACAAAACAGTATATATGATAAAATCTCATTTTTTGTGAAAGTAACACCACCAAACACAACATACATGTAGAAGAAGGTTTGGAAAGATATAATGCTAAATGAACTAATGATAGCCTTTCTCTCATTGGTTAGCTGTGAGTGATCTTTATCCTTTTCCTCCTTTGTTGTTATTGTCCTTATCTTTTTTTTTTTTTTT
>SJYX01020120.1:0-21098 GCA_006410675.1 Oreotragus oreotragus
AAAACAAAATGACAGTCTTGGATTGGGTTCTTCCTTTCTGGACCCTTGCTCCATACTCTAGCAAGTCCTCCAGCCCAGATGGACTCCTCGGGGTCAGAAGGCAATCAGATGCCCTGGCACAAGGAACTCTCCGGCTATACACTTGCAGACCCAGGGACAGAAAAGGGGAAAGCTTTCTTCATCCTAGGGCAGCCATCGAGGGAGACACTGACTCCTGAATGGCAGAGGACAGCTGTTGGTAAGAGGGTGGGGGCGTGAGGAGGCCAATTTCCTGGCATAACAGCCGAGAGGAAAACAAAAACAAGAGAAGCGTTTCATACGGAGGCTGTCTCCCCTCGTGTCACTAAACTGGAAAATGCTATATTCTGTATTTCACCCACCCTTAGCCAGCTGTTCCTGCTTGAGTCAGGAGAAAGGAAAATGCTTTGGGTGGGGAACAAGGGATTTCTCCTGGCCAGCCTGGAACCACAAGGAGCTCAATCACTAAACGATGACTCTGGGGACCACAAAAGGGGCGTTCCTTCCTCTATCTATCATAAAGCCAACTGGTATCCTATAGAGTGAATGAGAACATAACCAAACTGCTGCTGTTCAGTGACCCAGGCCCACCCCATGGAAAGAAGCCTGCACGGCCACTTGCAGCCCTTGGGACAGACAGGATGAAAGAACACATATGGTGGAAGCCTGGAGGCACTGAGTTCAGTCTAAACCACTGAGGTCACCTTGTGTGGACCAGGAGAGCCGGCACGAATAATCTGCTAGGACCCTAAAGGTTCTTATTTCCCTGTTACCCATGTCCTGAGATTCTACTGTATTAATCTTTGTAGATGGGTGACGCGGTTTAAAATACTGTCGGCCTGGGCTGCCATTCCCTCCCGTGGGGTCTCAAAATAACTCTGCACAAGTCATTTTTGCTAACCACTCACTTGGGCAGCTCTTCCCTGCCAGAACACACACGTCTTATGTAACGGCAGGAGCTGCCCAGCCTGCTGAGAGGAGGGCGTTCCCAGAGCGCAGCTGCCTGCGGCCCCTCAGGCTCAGCACAGCCTGGGCTTGGAAGCCAGCTCTGTCCCCAGGCCCAGGCTCCCTCAGCAAGAGAAGACCCCCCAGGGGATTCAGGGGCTCCTCGGGAAGGTCATCCCATTCCAGCCTGCCTTAGCAATCGTGCAACCGGGACGTTCTGCGAGCACTTCCAGGGCAAAGGCTGACTCTTAGATTTTTGGAAAGTGATGAGTAGGGGAAGGAACCCAGCGCCTCTCCTCTGAGGATTCACCCAGTTCAGGGTGGACGACAGAACACAAAGCCACAGGAGGAGTGGAAGGGGAGTGGGGCCACAGGACGCCTCACAAAGGCTGCTCCCACACCTCAGGCCTTTGAGACATCCGCTGGTCCTGGCTGGGCTTCCCTGTTAACCCTTCCTCTCGGGGCCCCGCTTGTTCCCCTCAGGCTCTGAGGTCAGAACCTCCTCTCTCGACTGCTCCTTCAACCTGCTCCTTTGCAGCTGCTTTCTCCTTGAAACCCCAACCCTGGGCAATCACATTCACGCCCTCTGCTTCAGATTCCATTCTAAGTGGATGCCTCTCAGTTTTCATCTTTACTTCAGACCTTTCTATCGAATTCATCTGGACCTGCAAAAATCCGCAGGCGTCTATCATTCAAGGTTTCAAAGCTGACCTAACAACCTTCTCCTTGCAAACATCCTATAATTGACAAGCCAGAAAAGTGACCATTCTCTCTGTGCCATCCTCTATTATCAAATAACCAGCAAAATTCTACATCAGAACCTTCCTGGCCAGATCTGTTCTTTCCTCTTCATCCCCATCTTGAAGCCTAAGTCCAGGCGTCCCCCAACCACACTTCCTGACTTCAGTGTGGATTCCCCCAATCTACTCTTTGTACTGTGGTAAAAGTAATCTCTTTTTAAGAGATTATGTGGATGGACTTTCACTATATCTAATAACATGGATGAAACTCAGACAAAACCTGGATAAGATCAAGTTGGGTAAAATAAGACCATAACTCCAAGTACGATGGCCAAGAGAGGCAAGACTCATCATCTATGGTGACAGAAGTCAAAATACTGGTTTATCTCTGAGGGGAAGGCCATTATAGAGCCTGCTGGGATGCGAGAAATATTCTGCATCTAGGGTAGTGGTGACCTGGAGTTATACATGTACTGTTATAAACATAAAATTAATAAAGCTGTATACTTAAGATTTGTGTGCTTTATTATGTAATAATCTTTCCTAGAGCTTAAAAAAAAAAGATGATGCATTAGCCACCATTCCTTGCTTCTCTGCTTCCTATTACCTATCTTAGGAATGACTAACCTGGGGAGGAGGGCTGGGACAGGGTGTGCGTCAAGAATGTGTCTGTGCTCAGCGGTGTCTGACTCTGCAGCCCCACGGACTTTAGCCCACCAGGTTCCTCTGTCCAGGAGATTTCCCAGGCAAGAATATTGGAGTGGGTTGCCATTTCCTCCTCCAGGGGATCTTCCCAACCCAGGGATCAAATCTGCGTCTCTGTCATTTCCTGTGTTGGCAAGAGGACTCTTCACCACCTGGGAAGCCCTAAGATAGGCTTGGGCTAGTGTTTGCCAAGCCAATGAAGCTGTATNCCCAGGCAAGAATATTGGAGTGGGTTGCCATTTCCTCCTCCAGGGGATCTTCCCAACCCAGGGATCAAATCTGCGTCTCTGTCATTTCCTGTGTTGGCAAGAGGACTCTTCACCACCTGGGAAGCCCTAAGATAGGCTTGGGCTAGTGTTTGCCAAGCCAATGAAGCTGTATGAAAATCTCTGTGTGGTCATGTATTTTCAGAAGACTGGTAGTCTTCTTCAGATTTACCATTCATAGAGAATGTCTACAACTTTCCTTTGAGATACAACCTAAGCAGCACAGACACAGGGCGCTTCAAAGACAAGGGGTCTGACTTTCCAAACTCACCTTTAACCACTGTCCCTCTTACAAGAGACATGCTAGCCATATTAAACTATCTGCATTTTGAGTAACAATGCTTTTTCAAGTTTCCTCTCTTTCCTTGTCCGGTTATACCCCTTTTCTCCTCGTCTGTATCTGGCAATTTTTGGAGAGAAGGCCTATAGCTCTCTAAGATGCCCAAAAAGGTTGCTGAACACTCTAAATAGCAAAGAAACTGAACTACAAGGTAAGGTGAACTAAACAGCTCAGAGGGGAAACAACTCAGAAGTGAAGTCCAGTGAAATAATCTGGTTACAAAGGGTGGCCTGAAGCTGGGCAGAACGCAGTGAAAAGATTGTTGAAGGAATGAATGAATCACAGTACTTGAATCCAGTGCTTTTGTAGTAAAGAAACTGAAGACCTCTGCTTATTACATATGAGACGAGAGAACAATGATTCAATGAGGGAAGAATCAGGGGTCAAAGTTAACAAGATAACATGGGAAGGGATAACAGTGTCTAAACAGAAGATGGGGGGCGAGGCAGGGGTGACAAACATGGTTTAATACAAATTCATGTATAAAGGATCTAAAAAACACATACACTGGCCACAATTCTATAATACACAAAACCTAACGGAAAACTTGGAGGATGAAAACTGCTTCTCTTTCCTAGGTTTCTAGACTAAAACACAAAAGGAAGTGCCTGTAAGGACACCTTCATGAATCATCTAAGCATTCACAGAATCACAGCATTTTACAGTTGGGAAGAACCTTAGAAATCACTGAGCACAAACTATTTTCACATAGGAAGAAACGGGAAATCAGAGAAGTTAAATGACCTACACAAAGTCACATGCCAACTTGGCTATGAGACAGATTATAAGGCCTGTCTTTTGACAGGCAGTTGTTCTTTCCATTGAATCCTATCAGTTCAGGCTGAATGCACTTCCTCTTGGGCTGCCCAGTGTCCTGCTTCAGCCTACAGAATTCTGGTTTGGGGGAATCTCTTCCTGAGCAGACATATTATCTGACTGGCTATGCTGGCTTTTATAAAACATATTAGGAACTTGTTGCTATTATCATAGCTAGGTTTATGTATCACTGAAAGGCTTTTTTTTGGGACATATGTCAGAGAATATAGACGCATCAGAAAGAAATTAGTCTAACAAGTAATAGCTACTGTAATCTGAATGGTAAATCTGGTTGTGGTTAAGCACCAGATTACAGATGGTAAAGACTCTACCTACAATGTGGGAGACCCGGGTTTAGTCCCTGGGTCCAGAAAATCCCCTCGAGAGGGGAATGGCAACCCACTCCTGTGTTCTTGCCTGGAGAATCCCATGGACAGGAGTCTGGCAGGCTACAGTGAATGGTGCCACAAAAGAGTCAGACACAACTGAGTGACTACACTTTTTAAGTACTTTTTAAAAACATGCATCACACTATTTAATACTTAGAGCACCCTAATGTACAGATGAGATAACTGAGGAAAAGACAGGTTAAATAATTTGCCCTCGATAACTGAGTTTATAAATGGCAGATCCAGAATTTGAGTCTGTTCCTATGAGTTGGAAATTCATATTTGGAATGAACTCACTATAGTATCTCCATAAAAAAAAGACATCTCACAGAATTCCCAGGGTCGGAGTTGCTAAGAGATCCTTGGGATTATTTTTGTCCACTTCTGTCGTTTTATACATGAGGGAGTGGAACTAGCCTCATACCCGAAGCATTCTGTCTCTTAAAGCATTTACTTTCTCCTATACACTGCCTCACTGCACGAGACTGCAGGTTCCACCTCGACATGTGGCAGGAAAGCCAGCTCAGGACACTCCAGTCCTCTCCTGGCTTAAGGCGCTCACAGCGACCGACTTGAAAAATGGACATGCTGCGGTGATGCTCTTCCTCAGGATGCGGTGGGTGGGTAGGTTGATCATGCCCACCCACCACACTTTACAGTATTTCTACCATGTCCCAAGTGTCAAAACTCTAGACCGGACTTGCCTGGTGATGCAGTGGATGGGAGTCCACCTGGCAATGCATGGGAGGGGGGTTCAATCCCTGGTCAGGGAAGATTTCACATGCAGCAGAGCAACTAAGCCAGTGTGCCACAACTGCTGCGCTCTAGAGCAGACATGCTGCACTACTGAGGCCTGTGCACCTAGAGTCTGTGCTCCTCAACAAGATAAGCCACTGCAACGAGGAGCCTGCATACAGCAACTGGGGAGCAGACCCCGGCCACAGCTACAGAAAGTCCATGCAAAAAAGCAACAAAGACGCAGTGCAGCCAAAAATAAATAAAACTTTAAATACTTAAAAAAAGCCCAAACCCAACCAAACTCCAGACAAAGAAACAGTCACAAGGATCATGAAATGACAGGGGCAGCCCAGTGAACAATGAGGAGGCAGGGTTGGAAAGAAAGCAAGCCTGACGTTTACTCATTCACCCTTAAAGAGTGAACAACAATTGGCCAGAGGAACACATGTCGAGCAAAAGTGTGGGGACTGGTTGCTTACTGATCCTCCCAATACTTGTAACAGCAAGAAGGATGTTAAACAGGGCGAGAAGGAGCAGGAGGAGGAGCGAAGTCCTCTCCAGGTGTGCCTGGCAGGGCACTGAGTTTCTTCTGAGAACCACAGCCCGGGTCAGGACATTTGAGAGCTGATGTGTTATCCCTGGAAAGCACAAGGCCCGATCTTTCTACTGCACTCACTTCTAAGGCAGAAAATGAACCAAGGAACTGGCTTATTAAGAACACATAACTGCTTCCTATGCATTCTTTCTCCCAACAGATTTTGTTATAATTTCACAGACTCTAAAAAGGTAATAATTATTCTAACACTGTATACATATATACTATCTAAATACAGCTTTTCATGTTATCAGCCAGATTTCTTTCTAATTAAAATTATGATCTATTTGAAATACATTATCACAGCTTTCTTCTTCCCTCTGTCATCGTCTAATCATCAAACCTCTGCAGAGGCATCCAAAGGGGGACTGAAAGTAAAAAGTGGATTCTGAACTCATCTGCAGTTTGCAAAAATCTTTAACTTCCTACTACCATGGACCTGGCTTTCTCCCACATTACATACACACACCAGGCAAAAGGGACTGCAGGTCTGTTCTACTGAGACAACTTTCAAAACCAAGAGTAGAGTGGGTTAAAGGGGGACACAGATATTTGATTGACAGGAGGTCACATTCCACTGGCAGAAGAATAAAGAACTTGTCTCTATGAAAGATCGGAATTGAAAAGCTTAAAATATTCTTTTAAAAAAAGAAACATTGTTCTGACATCCAAAGAGGACAAATCAAATTGGTCTCCTCCCTCAGTCCCTGAAAAGGAGGAGGAGGAAATGGCGGAGGACTAAGTGCCAGTTTCATCCTTTAATTAAGCCATGTGACCTTGGCCAAGTAACAACTTCTCTGAATCTCAGTGTTTCCACTTGTGAAACAGTGAGAACTATAACCCATCCTATCCCACAGCGTTGTAATAAGCACCCAGCAGGGAAAGTATGTGAAAACACTGAAAAGCATGCATTACTATACAAGCTATCTTTTATTATCCTTCAGAGGATAATCATCCTGAAAAGTTTTAGTATATTTGATCATGGTCTAAACCAGTGCTTCATGGGAGATCCAATGACCACCAGAACATTCTTGGACCTTTTGGAAATATTTTTAGGAACTTTAGCTTCCAGGCAAATGCAGAGTTACCATACTCTTATGTAAAAAGATACTGGAAGAAAAATACAACACAACGCTAATACTTTTGATTGTAAAGAACATGGCAGGAGTAAGAAGCAGCCAGGAGGGATAGGGTGCTGATCAGGAAGAAATGGTCTGCATCTCCTAGATGCCAGGACTTATTTCTCACTGAGGTTTGTGAAGCATGAAGAACAGACAACAGCTGGGAATTTAGGAAGGGAGTAAATCAAGCTGCTGGTATTCATGTTCCCAGAAAGAAAAGGCATGGATGGCAACAAGTGATAGTTACAGGAAAGCAGAAATTACGTTCCTTGCTGATTTTCCCCATTGTCATTTTAACAGATTTTTCTCCACCGCCGCCATCGCTGCCACTAACTTGTACGCAAGGCATCAGGGTGGCATGGCGTTCTCTCTCTGGAAGCCACTGGTAAATACGATCCTACTGACAGACTGTCGTTGCTTTTTAGTTGCCAAGTTGTGTCTGACTCTTTGAGACCCCGTGAACTACAGCCCACCAGGCTCCTTTGTCTATGGGATTATTCCAGCAAGACTACTGGAGTGGGGTGCCATTTCCTCCTCCAGGGCATCTTCCTGACCCAGGGACTGAACCCTCACCTCCTACACTGGCAGGTGATTCTTTACCACTAAGCCACCAGGGTCAAGACTGCCAACTCCTAAAGCAGGAGAACTATTTTTCAATGTTCCTATCTTCCTTTCCCAAGACTGCTACCAATCAATAGATCTCTCACTCAGGGGTTGTGCAAACACCACCTGGGAGCGTTTAGAAAACTGTGGGAGTCGGCTACTGATGTGCCTAATGTTTCCTCCAGGAGAGGGTGCTAGGGCATTCCAGAGGGGGAGTTAAGATGCTAAACATCCTTCAATTCATGGGATGTCCAAACAAGGCGGGAAAAGTTCTACCCCAAATGCCACAACTGCCTCCTGCTGGGAAAGATGCAATTTGGCCTCCCCTCCCCCGTCAGCTCGGAGGCAGCAATGGCACCCTACTGTAGTACTCTTGCCTGGAAAATTGCATGGACGGAGAAGCCTGGTGGGCTGCAGTCCATGGGGTCGCTAAGAGTTGGACACGACAGAGCGACTTCACTTTCACTTTTTACTTTCATGCACTGGAGAAGAAAATGGCAACCCACTCCAGTGTTCTTGCCTGGAGAATCCCAAGGGCGGGGAAGCCTTACCATCTATGGGGTCGCACAGAGTCGGGCACGACTGAAGTGATTTAGCAGCAGCAGCAGCCCCCGTCAACTACACTCACCCTAAGCGAACAGCACGCTGCACCCCATACATGCTTCGCATTTCCGTTTCAAGCCTAGCTGCCTCCATCTCCTGGCTCAGTCAGAACATAATGATTTTGGCCTACAGCCGTTGAACAACTTAGAGAAAAATAGATCAAATGGAATGTACTCATCAGAATAAGCTAAAAAGTAATTGCAGATTTGACATAGAGGTTCGAAAGAGGAAAATATGCTCCACTCCAAACTTTTCTATAGACTCCAAGAGATCACAGTGTCATTTGAACTGATGCTTCAAGAAGCTCTGGTTCTGAGTTGGGAGCAATCTATTAAAAAAAAAAAAAGGTGAGTTTAGTACACTCTATGCCAAAATGCAAGGCACAGAGATCAAAGTCCATGGAGGGGAAGTCCCCGCCTTACGACTAACAGCTTGTGAAGGTGACAAGGCTGCTCCATTTCTCTGGGCCTCTGTTTCCTCATCTGTAAGATGAGACGTTGGATAGTTTGCAGCATTTGCTCCAGAAAGGCTATTAGAAGCCGCCTGGAGGACAGGACTGAAAAGAATGAACACAATGGGCTTGATCTCGGTGACCCACACCGTGACCAGGCCTTCAGGACTGGTACACGCTAGCTAGAACACAGAAATGAGAACCAGGTGTTAAAAGACAAACATCGGAAATCTGGGGATCCTTACGGCTAGAAAACCCACCCAGGTCCCACCTACTGTCGGTCAACATATGATTACAATTATTCTGTGCTGTTTGGTAAAATTTACTCTGCAAGCTTTCTGCTTCATGGATGAATGAAACTTTTCACCAGAGAGATCTGAGGGCATAGAAATGGACACACAACAAGTCTTTGCACATGTCAAGAGAAATACACACATATGTACAAAGAGGCTGGTTTTGTTTAGCCTCAGAGATCACATATTCTTCAGCAAACACTTGTGTTTGACTTCTCGTCAGCTTGCTTACACAGCACTATTTGGGTTTCAAGGCTTAATTTATTTGACTATATTCATTCCCATTCCCTATTTTCCTTCAAGTCCAGCAATTCAAAGTAGTAAGAAAATCCATCATGCAAAGTGTACTTCTTTATGCAAAGTGTACTTTGGTTTTACATAGAACCCTGAAGTTACCTTTTCTTTTTAATAATGATGAGAAAAGGTATAAATTATGTGCACCAATGTGGTTATCCTACTGTGATACTCTTAACAAAGTCTAAGAGTTATGCAAGATGATCTTAATATGCTGATAGGATCAGATCTCTGGAACATACAGGTTATGTGCTATGAATGGTCAGGGCAATCAGCTCTCAAAGGTAATGCTAAGAGAGATGTTCTTTTGACTCTATAAAGGGCAACACAACTGTTGTTAAAGTGTGTCCTGCTTGCTGATTTCTGCTAGCTTGATAAGATATACTCTTTTCCTTTTCAGCGGGTCTCAAAGGCCTGGTAAGGAGCGGACACTGGCATTTGTGTTGGTTTATTTTGGTGGCGAACGGACATATAGGAAATGGTAGAGAAGCTTGTTCCAACCCAGGCAATCTTACTGCTTTCATAAGCCCATAAAGATACTAAAAATGAAGCATTAGAACAAACAGAAGATGATGATGTCAATAGAGGAAAATGAGGCTGATTAGACAATCTCACATGGCAAAAGTGGTATTTAAATTTTGGTTGTGTTGGTTTTAGGTCTTTCTTTCTTGCAAAGGAGAGGTTTTTGCACGTGTCTGGTACAGTGGCAAACACTCAAAGAATTTAATTTTTATTTGTTTTTGCTATCATTCTAAGGCTTCTTCTAGTTTCATGTTTCAGCTGGCTGTTCAAGTAGCTCAAAATGAAGATGTCTGAATCCAGACCTCACCACCTTGTAGCTTCATTTGTTTAAAAAGAAAGAAAACAAAAAATGTAAGAAAACATCCTTTGAAGATACTGCATGAAAAAAAAAAGGACACTGATTAACTACAGTAAGATTTTAGAAATATACTTAAGATACTTTGGTGATATGTTAAAACTTCATGCTCTCAAGTAACCCAAGTAGGTGATATAATTCTGAAAAACAGGTATGCATCAACAGTATCCATGAATTCAGTAACTATGTGGATAGAATGCTATGGCTGTGGAAAAACCTAGAGGCTCACATGTGAAAGGGTTTACAAGTTTCAAAGGCTAAGGATGCATTTAATCAATGTCCTCTCTCTTGCCAGGAAAAAGTAAAATTGACTTTTTACGGCCTGAGCCACCTCTGCCTATACCTCCCGAGTCTATCTGGGAAGAAAGGACACATCTGGCTCTAGAAAACTCTTCTGCAGGACCTAACTTCCCTTGAGCTTCCCCTAAGCTCCATCTCAGGATGTTCCTAGGCAGTTGGCAGGCGGGTTTTGAACCTCTCAGAAGTTGAGCTTTCATTCCAATTTCACTGTAGCACTGCAGCATCTGATATAATCCCTTAAAGGCTCTCAGAGTCTGGCCCTAATCTCCCTCCTAAAATATAACTCAGAGAAGATGTGACTATAGATGGCAACATGGCCCATTTTTCTAAACAGATCAACACAGAAGGATCATGGTGAAATCAGATTTAGTGTCTATTTTCTCAGCAACTGATACCCTTGGGGCTGTAGAACATAGCTAAATGGAATAAGTCATATAACCAGGCTGATTTGCCTTCGTTATTAATTCATCTTTACTTAACCTCAGCTGGGGCCTCACAAAAAGTAAGAGAAATAAGCTACGCTATACAGCAAAACTTCTGCACACCCTTCCATTTTCTAGATAACTATAATAAAATGTTTTCTTTCTTCTTCTGTTAGAGATTAGTGGTTTTAATCAGGAGCAGATCAACCCCCAAAGGGAGTGCGACACATGTGAGGAGCACTTCTGCTGTTGCAGTGGCTGGAAGCAGGGACACTGCTAAGGGCATTTAATGATGCTCAACTGGGCAGTCCTATACCATCAACTTACTGGGAATCCATAATGGAGATCCAGTCTAGAAAGTGGAAAAAAACCAGGGCATCTGTGTCAATAACTGTGATACTGGTCCAGAGCCTGTCATGTAGGGCTGGGAAAGGGGAAAGTGACAGAAGCAAAGGCCCTGTGGGCCCCTCTCTCCCGACGCTGTTGGCTTCAGAAGATGAACAGGCCACAGCGAGAAAAGCACATCTATTTCTGCTTTCATCTCCATCTGAGTAGACTGGAGGGGCACAGGAACTTGAGGGAGAACATGAACAAACTCTCCTGTTGGCTGATGTTTGCCAGTAGTAAGATAAAATGAAAATCTACTCTCACAACATGACTGACATCATACCAGTCTAGATTTCTGTATCATGGGAGAATACTGTGGCTATCAGTTGGAATTCATTCATCAACAAATATTTACCAAGCACCAACTATGTGTCAGGCACCATTGTACATGCTGTAAATGTACATACTGTGGACAGGACGCTTGGAGGCCACACAAAGAACTCCAGTTTTACTTTGAGTGAAATGGGAAACTCTTGTAAGAATGGCATCCAGGGATAAATAAACATGCAGACAGCTACATGTATAGAAGTGTGTACATAAAAATGATTGCCATGTAGCCTGCTGGGGCAAGATTCCTAAGTGGTGTCCCCATGTACACAAAGCAGAGTCCCAAGAGCCACTGGCAGCTGATGTCTAGATACTGTTTATCCCATCTCCTCATTGAACAAAGACACAGGGCACATGGCACTGCCTCGGGAAGAAGTCTGGAGGGCGTCAGCCCACCTCCTCCTGAGCTCATGGGCTGCCGCTGTTACAATCTCCACCATTCCTGGATGGCATTAAATCAGCCCATTTAACAACAAGAAGCCACACACAAATCTAGCATCCGATAGTATATTCATTTTTATTAACTGGTTAATTTAAAGCTGGCTTAGAACTGTAATACTTTGGCCACCTGATGCGAAGAACTGACTCATCTGAAAAGACACTGATGCTGGGAAAGATTGAAGGCAGGAGGAGAAGGGGACGACAGAGGATGAGATGCTTGGATGGCATCACCGACTCGACGGACATGAGTTTGAGCAAGCTCTGGGAGTTGGTGATGGACAGGGAGGCCTGGTGTGCTGCAGTCCATGGGTCGCAAAGAGTCAGACACGACTGAGAAACTGAACTGAATCAGCCAGCTGGCCAGGGTGTGGCACTGTCTTCCCTCTCTCTCCATCCCATACCCTCAACTTGCAACTCTGGGCCCATTTCCTGTGTGTGCAGAGAGCCCCGGTGGCTGAGAAGTCCCTGGCTCTAGTCTGGTACTCATGCCTGATGCCTCTGGGTTGCCCCGCCCACACACACAACACAGGCTGGGGGAAGGCAGGGGAGGCGACTGCTGCTCCTGCTGCAGGGAGCCCTGCGTGCCTCTTTCTCGGTGGAGCAGCCAGAGGGCCAGAGAGCAGGTGCATGCACTCTGCATATTTAAGAATGGAGGAAAACAAGCAGAATAATCAGTCTAAGACGATGTATTACATGTATCCAGGGGCTTCACAGAGTCTCCATGGGGAACCAGAACCCTAGTGTTACAGGACTCTCACTGTCATACCTGTCAGCCCTGACCCTCAAAGGAAGAGTAAAGGACTGTAGGGTTAGTCCTGGTTCTGCCTCTCAGGGCCACCAAGCACTGCTATGCCCTAGACGCCCTGATTCATTCTTGGGGGGCCATCTGCACAGATGGCGTCAGGCCTCAGGTTCTTTACCCGAGAAACAGGGATTACTTTTCAAATGCATTATAGGATTGTCATGCAAATGTCACGTAATTCACTGTTTAAGAAGCATCTACCAGTATTGGTGAATAGTAAGTGTCTACTAAAGTAATTCAGAAGAGTTAACTGTTTCAACTTCAACCCCGGGTGGGGCAAGGAACAGCGTGATATGATAGCTTCAACGGGAGACGTGAACCTTCAATCTGGTCTGGCCATGCGCTACTAGCCTTCCGGCAGATTTTCCTGGGGTCTATGGCTTCACCAAGTATCCTCACGTCCACCTCCCCTTTGAAAATGAGCTGAAGGTGCAACTGAACACCTGCTAATCACAACTGAGTTAGCTGCAGCCATTACCCTCATCACACAATTCTGGTCTACGACTCCTGAGCCACCCTTTTCTGAATGATCCTCCAGTATTCAGCCAAGACTGATGAGGACAAGCCCACAATCCAGTTGCTGTCTTAAAGGTACACACCAAGTGGAACAGAAATGGTAGCCTTCCACAGAACACGCTGGTCAGAAACAGGAACTTAGGGGGCTGTTTATCCGCAGTCTGGGTTTAGAATCAACAAGACAGCAGCTGCAGCATCAGAGGAACCAGATGAGGGAACTAGTTCCAGTTCATCAAAGACACTGTCACATGGCATGGTCATCGAATCCACTGCCACCTACACAGGACCAGTGCCTCTGAAGGATGGGGCTGGCTCCAGTAGGAGAAGTTTCCAGCAGGATGTGAGAACTTGAACAGTAGAGCATGCTAGCTGGTGTACTACCACTGGCCCCAAACACCATGCCAGCGTGGTCCTAACACTCACATCTCTATGCCACTGGCTCAGAAGTAGCAGGGACAACATGGTAAGGTTGTGTTGATGAAAAACCACACCTGGACTTACTTCTTTGGAGAGCTGGGGACCGTGCATTTTCATCATGTATTTCCAGTTCCCCTGGCCGCAGAACAAAGAAGGATAGACCGGTAAACGCTCAATTGCTACATGGCGTCTCACACAGGATTTCCTTGTTCTGGGAAATGCTCCCTATTGATTAAAGGCCCACTATAAAGCAGGCAATATTCCAGGTGCCAGGTTTCACTCTATGGTAGCAGATGAAGCAGAGGAAAATCCCTGCCTTCCTGAAACTTACACATTAAGTAAAGGGAAAGGATATTAAATGCATAAATCGCACAGTGTGATAGAAGGTGACGAGTGATATGCGGTAAGAAGTAAGGGAGATCATGCCAGGGAGAGGTCGCCCCTAATGCACACACACGTGCATACGCATGAACCAAAGTGTGTGCAGTGGAGCAGCCAGGCCTAGGGTGAGGAGATGACTTGCTGAGGTTTGCTCCCAACTTTGAAATCCAGCAGCGAGCCAGTAACAATCACTGCCAGACAGGAAACGGCCCTCAGGACCCAGCTGAAGCTCCAGGCCTTCCTCGGAGCTCCTCCTGATTACTCTTCCCCCACGAACTTGCACAGATGTTCTATGACCACATCTTCATTTGCTGCCTTGACAACTGGAATCTGGCTTCACAAGCACATCACTCTCCCCTAGTGCACTTGCCACTCCCATGCCACCTAACATACCCTCCAGAGTTCTTGAGCACACAGTGGGACAATCAGAGCAAGTGGGGTTCCTGGGCTCTGTGTTTCAGGGAGCCTGCACTGTCACGGAGGAAGGAGATGGGAACAGAGACCCAGCAGGTGATGATTGTATGAAAACCTTTGTTCATTGCTTGGTTCGTTTGGCACACAAGGATGGCATGCCAGCTCCACACCAGG
Source organism: Oreotragus oreotragus (assembly GCA_006410675.1). NCBI lineage: Eukaryota > Metazoa > Chordata > Mammalia > Artiodactyla > Bovidae > Oreotragus > Oreotragus oreotragus. The sequence continues at coordinate 14,376 of SJYX01020120.1, forward strand.
CACTGGGCATACAGAGATGGGCAGGGAACATGCAGACATGTACACAGATCATTAGGATTCTAAACCGAGGTTTCCCTGACAGCACATACCTAGACCTGGACTCCCAGGGGTGATGATGAAAGGAGTACAGGGACCACTCTACGCTGAGGGAGCAGAATGTGGTTCTGAACACTTCAAATGCCTCTGCTCAGGAGGAGGGCTTGGTGGTGGTGCAGGGAGGCAAAGCTAAAAAGATGAACAGGGCTCAGACCACGGAGAACCTGAAATGCCTTATTTTGAAGACAAAATAACCACTGAGACATTATAAGCAGGGGAATGACCTGAGCAGAGGTACATTTTAGACAAGTCTCTGTTACAGGGCAGACAGACCAGAAGGACTACGAGAACACAAGCAGAAGCTCCATTAGAAGACTAGGATCCTGTCTGGAAGAAAGATTAGAAGAAATCGATTCTAGACACTCTATGGATTCCTGGTGTGATGCCCCAAAAATGGAGTGGATGTTGGTCCTAAAAGGCCAGGACTCAGAAGCTCAAAAAGAGCCTTAAATTTCTGCTCAACCACAAATTTCCAAGGGCCAGCACCAAGGACAATCTAGCAACAGAACTCAGCCTGTCTCTTCTCCAGCTCCCTCTCCATTTACTTTTCTATTTTTAATCTCCTTTAAATTTACCAGTCCTATATTTTAAGGACGGAGAAACAGACAAGTTAATCCAAGTTAGTGAGGGCCCTTGCATAAGACATGGAGATCACACCAGGTCTTTCCTGGCCCTCAGAGCCAGCAGGGAAGAGGTGAAGAAAGCAACGGGAAAGGAGCTGCACACAAATGTCTGGATTGTCTGGATGATGGAAGTTATTACTCATCCTAATTTTTCTATTTTCACAAAATTGTCAATAATCATGTTATTTCTTTAAAACAACAACAACCAAACAGAAAAAGGCAACCACTCAACCCTCTCTTTAAAAAACAAATATATACATAAAAAAAAAAAAAAGGAAGCTTGTTAAACTTCCCTGAGGAAAGCAATTAGGAATGTACTGTCCTCTCTCTGGCCTTAAATCTTTGATGAGGGCTTCCCTAGTGGCTCACCGGTAAAGAATCTGCCTACCGATGCAGGAGACACGGGTTCCATCTGTGGTCTGGGAAGACCCCACATTCTGAGGAGCGACTCAGCCCGTGGGCTACAACTCCTGAGCCTGTGCTCCAGAGCCTGAGAGCCACACCACCCATGCTCTGCAACAAGAGAAGCCCCCACGAGAAGCCCGAAAACCACAACCAGAGAGCAGGCCCCACTCGCCACAATTCGAGGAAGTTTGTGCAAAGCAACGAAGACTTAGTGCAGCCAAAGACAAATAAATAAATCTTAAAAAAAAATTCCTTGACGATTTTCCATCCAAGTCTCCCTGGCAGGTGCCACCATGCTCACCTCATCCGCCACCCCACCCAGGTAGGGGGCCAAGTGGCTCCCCCCCGAGTCTCCACCCGCAGGGAGCATGAGTGATGGGCATGCACCGGCTGCTCTCTCTCGAGATAAGTAAGGCGCAGCCCTCCACGGGAGATGCGGCAGATGTATATCAGTGTCCTAACCAACAGACATAAATGCCATAACTCCAGCCGCTGTCCATAAATACCCAGCAGCAGGAACATCCTTAAACAGCCCACTGAGCCCAGGATTTAGGGGGCTTCCTTACATGATCATGGGCCGAAAAGTGCTTTTAGGGGGGTGTTAAAGAGGCATGTTAGGTAAACTCACAGATCACCCAAATAAATAAGGCGTTCTCGCTGTGTGGAGAGGCTGTGTGCCCCTTGCTCAGCAGCAAAGAGCGGGAAGTCTGGAGGACAGGGGAGATTCTTCACCCACACGACCCCACTGCAGACACAGGGAGGCTCGTTCCAAGCAAGCCTGAGTGGGACAACACGATACCCCGTCTCACCCTGCTGTGTGTCATCTCCTGGAGATTTATGATGTTGCGGGACGCCTTCTGAGGACGACACACTCCATGATTACGCTGGTTATCCTTTAACCACCTCCCATCATCTACTCCTGCCTTTAAGCCCAGGCCATCAATTTGGCTTTTCATACAAAGCTCTGCTCCTAAACCAGCAACTGGCTCGTCTCTTCAAATCAGTGAAGCTCTCCAGCTCCCAGGAGAGGGATATATTAAGTATCAATCATGTGTATTATTTTACAATATAATTACTTTGGCAATTAATCCATAAGAAGCATTGCTCTCCAGATCCGAACTTCTGCCAACACAAATAACAAAGCTCTTGGAGAGCGGTCACACGGCTGGAGACTGAGATTCCAGGGGAAGAGAGACAAAGGCGGAGGCAGAAGAGGCTGCAGGGGGAGAGGAATCTCCCCAGAGTGTGTCTCAAGCCTCGCTTTGTGAGACCAGCAGAGCCGCTGCTTCATCGAGGACAAGAACGAACCCAGCAGAAGCGAGGGAGGGACGGATACTCCTCCTGAGTAGATAAAAAAGGCTCAGGCTCTTAAGAGGCTCATGGGCTGCGTTCCGTGGGGAATGAAGATACGTATTTTCCAAGTGAGATCTGGACCATGGCACCTCTTGACAGAAACTCACTGCTGGTCCAGGAGGGTGGGCCATTGTCTTGTTCACTGCTGTGTCCCCAGAACACAGTATACATCCAATAAATACCTGCTGAAGAGAGGAGGAAGGAAGACAGGCTGTGCCAGACTCATCGCATTGAAAGGCACTCACCTAGATGCTCTCTGTCCTCTCCATCCATCAGCCAGTCTGTCTTCACCCACAGGACCAAAAAGTCTTTGTCAGATAGTGAATTTTTAGAAGTCAATCCAATTTCCCAAATGTAACTGCTGTCAGTTTTGGCCTCACAATAATCTAATTAAACAGTGAGTAGCAACAGTCACTGTTGAAATTTTCTATCCATTCCCCTCTCCATCCCTCTGGTGCAGAAGGAACAGTAAAAAGGCTAAGGTAAGAGCAGCAGCAGGAGAGAGCGGAGAAGGAAGTCATAATTGCCAAATTGGATAAGCAGTCTCTGAATACATGAAAATTAACAAGACTTGTTTTACAACAGCTTTAGATCTAAGTGAGAAAGAAATCACTGATAGGATGAGGACAAAATTTCATTTGATTCAAAGCATTCAGAACTTTTTTCCTCGGTATTTCTCTTCTGTGTTAGTCACTCAGTCGTGTCTGACTCTTTCTGACCTCCCGGACTGTAGCCCGCCAGGCTTCTCTGTCCACAGGATCCTCCAGACGAGAATACTGGAGTGGACTGCCATTTCCTTTTCCAGAGGATCTTCCCGACCCAGGGATCGAAACCTGGTCTCCTGCATTGCAGGCAGATTCTTTACCATTTGAACTATGGGAATTTCTCTTACTATCCCCCAAAGGAACATAATGGTGGTAAATTAAGTAAGGGCAGACTGAGAGAGTGAAGGGAGAGTAAATGAGGAATCCAAGTAAAAGCACTGAGCAGAGGTGCGGTTTCTCAGGACCCACCACAGAAAGCATTCTGCCTGCCCCACCTTGTCTGTTCAGTTCAGTTGCTCAGTCGCGTCCAACTCTTTGCAACCCCATGAATCGCAGCACGCCAGGCTTCCCTGTCCATCACCAACTCCCGGAGTTCACCCAAACTCATGTCCATCGAGTTCGTGATGCCATCCAGCCATCTCATCCTCGGTCGTCCCCTTCTCCTCCTGCCCCCAATCCCTCCCAACATCAGAGTCTTTTCCAATGAGTCAACTCTTTGCACGAGGTGGCCAAAGTACTGGAGTTTCAGCTTTAGCATCATTCCTTCCAAAGAACACCCAGGACTGATCTCCTTCAGGATGGACTGGTTGGATCTCCTTGCAGTCCAAGGGACTCTCAAGAGTCTTCTCCAATACCACAGTTCAAAAGCATCAATTCTTCAGCGCTCAGCTTTCTTCAGAGTCCAACTCTCACATCCATACCTGACTACTGGAAAAATCATAGCCTTGACTAGGCAAGAAAAAATAAAAGTATCTTGGGTAAACAAAGAGGAAATGGAATTGAAACTATAGAAGACAGGAAAAGGAATTGTGAATAAGAATGGCATGTGGGAGGTGAAGCCACAGGGAGGAAAAGTTCAACGGGAGGGAAAAGAACATTCTACCACATGGCCCTCTGCTCCTATTAGCAGACCTCAGAGGCTGGGAGGGGTGGGGCAGGGTGCCAGAGTGAGCCAAACATCTCATCACACAAATGCTTTCTTCTTTCCTAATTATCTGCTTTTCTTACTTGTCTTACCATCACCCACACTAGGGAAAAAAAAAAGGTCAAGATATATCGATAAAGATGTTTTACAGGCATCTACATAAATAAAAATGTTCTAGTTAATTACTGGCCTCAAAATATTGGGTACCTGACACTTTCAATTTTGATAAGCAACTTCTGAAAAAACCTGGATTGGTGTAGCCTGTCATGTCAAAAATGAGTTACTGGCATGCAAAACTGAAGCAAACAGCCATAAAAATCTACCAGAGCTGCTCTCCTCAAAGGCTGATGGATCCACTTGGGAATCTCCGGAGGCTGTTAAGGTCGAGGGTCTGAAAAGATACAGCAAAGCTAAGAGCTCTTAATTTTCAGCCTAAAGCTAATAGTTTCTCAGCAAAGCTGGCTTTCTCCTGTTTCCCAAGTGGGTTCCATCTATTTGCACCTTCTGAAGTGCCGCCTGCCCTTTAGAAATCAGTGACGATCTCTATTTATGTGCACTCCTGGTTCCTGGAGGTAGGATATGGTCCCAAGAGAAGCTTACAAATGTGTGGTGGTAGTACAACTACAGAACTGAAGCCCAGGAGGTTCTTAGAAGTGTGTGTCAAAAGAGACACACATACAAGTTGCTCCTGGACAAACTTGTAAAAACATAAGTGGCCTTCCTGCTCCCTATTTTTGTGTGGCTCCTGAAGGGAAGTGGAATTTCCAGTTCAGTTCAGTTGCTCAGTTGTGTCCAACTCTTTGTGACCCCATGGACCACAGCACACCAGGCGTCCCTGTCCGTCACCAACTCCCGGAGTCTACTCAAACTCATGTCCATCGAGTCAGTGACGCCATCCAACCATCTCATCTTCTGTCGTCTCCTTCTCCTCCCACCTTCAATCTTTCCCAGCATCAGGGTCTTCTCAAATGAGTCAATTCTTCACATCAGGTGGCCAAGGTACTGGAGTCTCAGCTTCAGCATCAGTCCTTCCAATGAATACCCAAGACTGATCTCCTTTAGGATGGACTGGTTGGATCTCCTTGCAGTCCAAGGGACTCTCAAGAGGCTTCTCCAATACCACAGTTCAAAAGCATCAATTCTTCAGCACTCAGTTTTCTTCCAGTTGGTCAACAGATATTTATGGAGCATCTACTATGTGCCAGGGACTGTGTTAAGCATGGTGGATACAATNCTCCTTGCAGTCCAAGGGACTCTCAAGAGGCTTCTCCAATACCACAGTTCAAAAGCATCAATTCTTCAGCACTCAGTTTTCTTCCAGTTGGTCAACAGATATTTATGGAGCATCTACTATGTGCCAGGGACTGTGTTAAGCATGGTGGATACAACAGAGACAAACAAAGACTCTGGGAGTTGTGAGTCAACTGGAGGAGGTCTACATTGGACAGTATTCTAAGCATAAGGCAGGGAACTCTGAGAATGCATTAAAAGGGGGAAGGGCTGACCCTAGTCCAGAAGTCAGTTAAGTTCTCTGGGAAAAGGGCAGAAGCTGAGAAGAGATGGATGTGACCAATGTGGATTTTCCATCATGTGGCCTGAAACAAGGCTAACTAAGAACTACGGAATCCCATGCAGGAGAAAGCAGTGCTTTTTTTTTTTTTTTTTTTAAAGTAATAAAAGACAGAAGCTGAGGCATGTGCTGAGGTTCCCACCTGCACTACTAAGGAGGGGACCAGGATTCAGGAAAGGCCCCGTGAACTCCAGCACATTCTTCAACCAAGCCAACCCCATGTTTCCACCTTCCACTATCAACCATCACATTCTATCCCAAACAATGTAGATTTACCCCCTATAAGGAATTCCTTTTCTTTCTTAAAAAAAGAAAATTGTATTTGTTAACTTGGCTGTGCTGGGTCTTGGTTGCAGCATGCAGGATCTTTTATTGCACCATGTGGGATTTAGTTCCTTGACCAGTGATCAAACCCGGTACCCCTGCATTGGTAGTGCAGAGTCTTAGTCACTGGGCCACCAGGGAAGTCCTGGGAATTCCTTTTCAGAGTATCTCTCGACGTTAAGAGACTGTAACTTATACAGCTAAAATTTAATTGGGAACTTCCATTGCTCCTCAACACACTTCTTGGGGACCTGTCACTGAGAGCTAATCGCCGAACTCCAACAGAGATGATCTAAACACAGGTATCACAGCAGAAAAGATCCGCTCCAGCTCCTCCAGACGCGGCCATGAGGACAGACCAGCTGAGGATCCCCTATATGCCTCAGCAAGCGGGGCTAATGCCAGCAGAGGAAAGGGAACGTCGTGGTAAGACCATAGTTTAGTCTCATGGGCAGGAAAGAAGGTGCTGCCTTGACACTTCCAGGTTGAGGCCTCCCCAGATGATGGCATCTATGCGAACAGAATCCAAATCATTCCATCAAGTCTGGGCTCAGAATGGCCACTTCTGGCTTTGCTGGTCACTGGATTAGCTTCACAACACTGAGTTGCTCATCACACAATTAACACCCTTTCAGTCCCACTTTCTTTGTTTTTTTTTTTTTT
>SJYX01020121.1:11092-21291 GCA_006410675.1 Oreotragus oreotragus
TCATCTCTTTTAGAAGGTAAGGTTATAAGAATTTCTCAGAATTCTCTTAATTTATTAGGCAAATATTATTCCCCATTGCTGATTGTGAAAATGAGCAAGTTAAAAATGTTCGTGGGAACCCATGCTGGTCCTCCCCCCTCTGCTTTTAGGCTAGGTTGTAATTTACACTTTCCTTCATTCTGACTCTTCTCAGTTGATTGTAAGATCAATAGTACAAGAAAAGAAATGCTGCTGTGGACCTGTTTATTTAGGGTGGTATTTCAGAGAGAAAACTCCTAAGGCCTCATTTCTTGACAAGTAGAAGCCATTCCTGTGGATGGTAATTTTCAAGAATGATACTTGTAACCACAGAGAACAATACTCTTGCATTATCTTCTGGGTAAACTGCTCCTGTGTTCGAACTGATTTAGTAAAAAGCTGACCATGGAGTTTGGGAAAGAAAACATCCATTTATTTTCCTTCCTGATTCTTCCCTTTCATTCTCACTGCTGTCATTGTCGGGTCTTTGTCCGTGTGCCACAAGCAAACGGGTCCCTTCATTCCTTGCTGTTCTTCCCTCAGACCTGTCCTGGGCATTTTAAAAGGGCTAACTTAAATGTTTCCTCCTCTATGAAGCTTTTTCTGGTCACTTGAGCTAGACGTTGAATTTTTCTTTTTGAAAATTTTTATTGTTTTTAACTTGCACCTCTCAGTAAGGCATTTATCATCTGGTAATATTCTGAGTAATATTCTATAGTGTATATAGTGTGCGCACACACACACACTTTATCTGTTCATCCCTTGGTAGACATTGAGGGTGTTTCCACATCTTGGCTATTGTATTATAAATAATGCTAACTGAACATAGGGGTGCACGTATCTTTTCAAATTGCTGTTTTCATATCCTCTGGATAAATACCCAGCAGTGGAATAGCTGTAACATATGGCAGTTCTGTTCTTAATTTTTACATTAATCTCTGTATTGTTCTCCACAGTGGCTGCAGCAATCTACATTCCCATCAACGGTGCACAAGGGCTCCCTTTTCTCCACACACCTGGTATTAATAAGACCTGTTATTTGTTATCTTCTTGATAATAGCCATTTTGACCCATGGGAGGTGATATTTCATCGTGGTTTCGATTTACATTTCTCTAATAATTGGTCATGTTGAGCATCTTTTTATTTACCTATTGGCCATCTCTTTGTCTTCTTTGGAAAAATGTCTGTTCAGTCCTTTGCTTATTTTTTAACTGGACCTTGCTTTTTGAAATGTTGAGTTGTATGAGTTCTTTGTATATTTTGAGTTGTATACTCTGGATTTTACCAAAATATCTGGGTTTTACCAAAATATTTGGGTCTGACCCCTTGTCAGATTTATGATTTGTAAATATCTTTCCTCTTTCAGTAGATTTCCTTTTCACTTTGTTGATGATTTCCTTCATGGTAGAAGTTTTTAGTTTGATGTAGTCCTGTTTTCATTTTCAAATTGTGTGGGATGTGGAACTTCCCTGAGCACGGGGACAAGGGATCGAACCTGGACCCTCTGCAGTGGACACATGGAGTCTTAAACACTGGACCACCAGGGAAATCTAAGTCTCATTTTAAATTTTCTGCTCTTGTTTCCCTTACCTTAGGAGTCAAATCCAAAAACATAGCTAAGACCAGTGTCAGGAAGGTTGTCGCCTGTGTTTCCTTCTGGGAATTTGTTTTTTAGGTCTTACATCCCAGTCTTTAACCTACCTTTAGTTAATTTTTGTGTGGTGACATATAACTGGTCTCTTTTCATTCTTCTGCATGTAATTGTCCGGCTTTCCCAGCACCAGTTTTGAGGAGACTGTCTTTTCTTCCTTGTATGTTCTGGGCTCCTTTGTTGGAAGTTAACTGTCCATGAATATATGGTTTTTTTGTGTGTGCTCTTATTCTGTTTCACTGACCTGTGTGTCTGCTTTTATACCAGGGCCATATTATTTTGATAACTGTAGCTTTGTAATATAGTTTGAAACCAGAGAATGTGACACCTCCACATTTGTTATTCTTTCTGAATATAGCTTTGGCTACTTGGGCTCTGTTGTGGTTCCATGTAAATATTTGTTCTAGTTCTATGAAAGATGTCATTGGAATTTTGATAGAGATTGCATTGAGTTTGTGGATTGCTTTGGGTAATATGATCGTTTTAACAATATTAATTCTTTCAGTCTATGAGTGTGGAATATGTTTTCATTTTATTAGTGCGTTCAATTTCTTTCATCTTACAGTTTTTAGTGTACCTTATCTCTTATTTTAAACTGCAAAAAATTCCTTGAAAGTGAATCTGTCTTACAGACATCTGTATTTCCATGGTGTTTTGTAGTACCTGAGCGTTTCATAAATACTTAAATGTATGAAGTGTGCATCAGACATTTCCATGTAATTCAATAAGCAGTACTAACAGGGCACAACCCTATTTAGTATAATTTTAAAATTTAACTCCTGGGAGATTATTTTTTTTACTATTTGAGTATAACATAATTTAGGCTTGTTAATATTTTAAGACAGCCACAATTAACTTAGAATTGCTTGGATAGGTGACACGATTCAAATTTTACTCAGCCACCATGACTTTGGTCAGTCACATAAGTAAGTCAAAAACAGAAGCCTGAAACTCTAGGCATGATCTTATGAATTTCTAAGCCCTGGACTTCAGTTTGTTGCCTTGGATTTTATCCAAGGGGTGTGTACATTTGCTTTTACTGGCTTCTGAACTTTTTGTTTTATACATCTACTTTAAGCTTTTGTAAGTCAGATCAACAGTATTTTAAATCGTATAACTAATCTCTTGTAAGGTCTGAGCGAAGCAGAACTTGTAATGCCTTAACTTCTTTTGTATTGATGTCGCTTTGATGATGCCACTCATTTTGGGGTCTGTAATCTAATGAGGAAAAGTAGGTGAGAGAGAGGGGCTGGTGTGGTACTCCCTATTCTCTGAGTGACTTCGGCAGCTTTCCTTGTACCTCAGCTTTCTGGTCTGTAAAACAGTACACTGTTTTCCAGGGTATCTGTTAAGGGTTAAATGAACATAACATATGAGAAAGTACTTCTCAAAGGGAAAAGTCTACAGTAATGTAAGACATTACAGTCACTGACACAATGAAAGTATTAGTGCCAGTAGAAATTGTGAGTCATTTTAAAAGATAAGAGACTATTTGGCTATACAAAGAATACTATTTGGCTAGTAGTATTTATAGAAATATGCCTCTTTTCAGTGTGAGTAAGGCAGTAAGACCATGTTTTCAAATTATTTCTTTATTTGGTTGTCCAGATTAATACTTATCTGGGTCATTTTAGAAGCATAGGTTTCATGTTGAGCTTTCTAAAGAGCTTTCTTTGTTAAAGCATTTTCAGACTTCAAAGAACCATTGTGTAAAAACTCATCTACACCAATATATCTTGAGTAGTTTTGATTATTTTATGTTGAATAGAAAAGCTGAACTGAAAATTTTTTTCACTTTCAAAAGTACTCAAGTGGCAAAGTCTTTCCATATGTGAAACATGTATATATATTCTCTTCTAAGAGTGTTTACCAGAATACATATTTTTGAAATAAAAGCTTTATATTTGTGTGCTGTGAATAGATATGATTTTCTCTTCTTTTCTGATTATTGAAATCTGTCATCATTCTGTACTTAAATTTGAATCCTCTGTGAACTTAGAGATATAGCCAAAGCCTTGCAGAAGAGTGTCAGTAAGTATAAGAATGTGGAATAGAAATTTCATGACTATTTTTGAAGAATTTGAAAAGGAAATGGAATTACTTTCATGATATAAACGTTCACTATTAAAAGGTACAACAGTAAATGACTCTTTATATTATGCTTCTAATTATCTTTTATTGAGTTACTTTTGTAGTGCTGCACCTTTGAAAGTTCAAGTCTCCATTAGTATAATACGTAATACTTAGAGTTGTGTTGTTTGCTCTTCATTTATACTTAGGAAGACTGCAACTTTGAAGAACTGAGGGATGATATGGAAAAGCAATAGAAAAGTAATAGACATTTATTAAGTCTTCATTATGTGTCAGAAAGTCAGCTAGGTTTCTTTCCCCGCATTTTTTAGTTTTTCAGTTCAGTTCAGTCACTCAGTCATGTACGACTCTTTGCGACCCCATGAATCACGGTACACCAGGCCTCCCTGTCCATCACCAACTCCCGGAGTTCACTCAAACTCATGTCCATCGAGTCGGTGATGCCATTCAGCCATCTCATCCACTGTTGTCCCCTTCTCCTGCCTCCAATCCCTCCTAGCATCAGAGTCTTTTCCAATGAGTCAACTCTTCGCATGAGGTGGCCAAAGTACTGGAGTTTCAGCTTTAGCATCACTCCTTCCAAAGAACACGCAAGACTGATCTCCTTTAGAATGGACTGGTTGGACCTCCTTGCAGTCCAAGGGACTCTCAAGAGTCTTCTCCAACACCACAGTTCAAAAGCATTTTTAGTTTTTACATCATCCCAGTTAAGCAGGAGATGCTGCTCTTAACTTACCAGTGAAGAAGCAACTGAGATAGAGAAGTTAACTCCTTTTCTTAAGGACACGTAACTGTCTGATCTCAAAGTCCACACTTTTCCTCTCTACCAGACTCCTTCTGAAGTAAAACTGAGTGTCAGTATCTGGACTGTTGTAGTAAAGACTGTTACAAAGTGAAGTTTCAATTTGCTTAAGGTCTTTCTCTTTATTTGCCCATTTCTCTCTATGTAAAATGTTTCACTAGGTTACTTGTACTTCAGAGATGAGCTTCAGGTCGAAAATCTCATTTTATTGAAATTTTGGGACTTTCCTGGTGGTCCAGTGGTTAAGACTGCATGCTTCCACTGCAGGAGGCCGGGGTTTGATCCATGAGTGGAAAACTAAGATTCTGCAAGCCACACAGTGTGGTCAAATAATTTTATTAAAATTTTAATTTCTAAAATAATTGGAGTTAGTAGAGTAGGACTGGAAGGTCTATTTTTTAACTTAGGTCCAAATACTTAGCAAATAGATAAGTCTCAATACGTGTTAGATATTGTTATATTAACTCCGCCTTTTAAGTAGCTTATCTTAGTCATTAGGTTTATCTGAAAAAATACAGAGTTTTACATGATGGTTTTAGTAGCATCTAATATTTCTTGACAGTTTTGTCACTGGATACTGTTTTAAGGATGTAAAATGTTAGTTGCTCAGTCATGTCTAACTCTTTGTGACACCATGGACTGTAGCTCTCTAGGCTCCTCTGTCCCTGGAATTCTCCAGGCAAGAATACTGCCTGGAGAATACTGCCTTAGGGTTGCCATTTACTTCTCCAGGGGATCTTCCTGACCCAGGGATCAAACCCAGGTCTCCTGCATTGCAGGCAGATTCTTTACTATTTGGCTTTCCTGGTGGCTCAGAGGTTAAAGTGTCTGCCTCCAATGCGGGAGACCTGGGTTCAATCCCTGGGTCGGGAAGATCCCCTGGAGAAGGAAATGGCAACCCACTCCAGTATTCTCGCCTGGAGAATCCCACGGACGGAGGAGCCTGGTAGGCTACAGTCCACGGGGTCGCAAAGAGTCGGACACGACTGAGCGACTTCACCTCACCTCACCTCTTTACCATTTGATCCACCGGGGAAGCCCTAAGGATGTAAATGTATTATTCTTTTTCCTCCTTTTCAGTACTTTGTTTTATCCAGTGACGTAGCAACATGATAAATATATTATCTTGGTATCTTCTTCTGATTAGTTGTTATTGGGTTTTGCTTCCTTTTTTATTTTTAATAATCAACTACATTATTAAGGATTTTTGTCAGTTGAAGAGAGTGGAAGTGATTATTACAATTAGAATTCTTTGATCTTTGGTTTGGGCTAGCTTGATGCCTTTCAAGTTGTTATGTACTGGGGTGGGGGTTCAGGGGAAACTAACCAGTTTTTCTCAGCAGTAGTATATCCAGGCATCTGCTCGTTTGTCAGAAAAACACAGACTTGACATACCTCCTATTTCTGTTGCTTATGACATTTCCACATAGAATTATATTAATAATTCCTTTCTGTCTGGAAACATAGTTGGAAGCCTTGGTTTTCAGTGCTGACTGAAACAGGTGGGGGAAAGGCTCAGGGGCTTGCTCCTAGGGACCAGATTTGAATGGATTGTAGTATTCGGAACTAGCAAATTGGAGAGTAAAACATTCCTGGCACTTCTGCATCTCTGACTATTGCCATGAAGATGTCTTAACTCATCAGTGAATTTTGTTGTCTGACTACATTACTTAAAAAGGGGTTAATTGAACTGAAATTTGACTAGCATTGAGAAACGTTCAGAAATTATCCAGATAGGCTAAGAATTAATTCATAAGCCTGTATCTTGCAGAGAGATACTGTTTATGTTATCTGACATTATCCGACACTATTTTATGATTGTACTTCTTGATCTCAACTATATAATGAAAGACAGATGCTAGATTCTGGAATGTGAGATCTTAAGGAGTCTTAAGTGCTTCTGAAATGCTGAAATCCAGATGTTCTGGTGGTGCTGGGGATGTATCTGTGTTTCAGTGATGTGCTCGAGTCGTTTCAGTTGAGGAGACCTGTGTCACTGTGTCTGTGGTAGCAAGTCCAGTGTGTTCCCCTTTGTCCTTACAAGACATAGAGAATGCCCTTACTTTAGGGATGGAAGAACACAGTACTCTAGGGCAGAAAGGAGGTTTTCAAAGGGGTAACAAGGTCTTTTTTTTTTTTTTAATTCTGAATTTTCTCATTTATGGCTCCTTTAAAAAACAAAACCATATCATTTCCTTCCAGAACATTCTATGTTGACAATTCCTCAGGCTGCTATTTTTGAGGGGCATTGGGATCAGAAAGAAAGGTTGAGTGCAACCTCCTAGTGGGTTGCTCAAAATTCACCCTGCTTTGTAAGTGCACATGATAATGTGTTGCTGTCTCTGGAATGTTTGCAATGTTCCACAAATGTTCATCATTTGTACTTAGACTGTATATTTAAAAACTAGTGTTTTAAATAATATTAGGGTTGTGTGTGTGTGTGCATGCATAGTTCACATATCAAACATTATAAAAAGGTGTACAAAGGAGAGCCTTCCTTCCTCTTCTGCTTCACATGTGTCTGGTCTCCAGCCCCAAAAGAGTGAGTGGACTCAGTTGCTTGTTTATTCTTCCAAATTTTTTTTTTTTTTGAAGATACATGCCTAGACCCATACAAAATGTTTTCCCCAACCCCCAGATTATATCTACTTATCTATCTGTCCCTTGCTTATTTATTTACTATAAAATATAATTTGGGACTCTCTCTGGAACAGTGAATGAAGAGCTCCCTTGTGGGGTGTGTCTGTGAGTGTGTGTTAGCCAGTACAGTATATTCCCAGGGCTACAAGGAATATCCCTTACATATGTGATCTGATAAATTTCTGTTGGGCCAAAGGATTCTTCCATTTCTAATTTCGATGATTATTGTATTAGGAATTAAAAACAAATTGTAATTAAGTTGGTTGCAACTTTTACAAAAGTCAGTTATAATCTTTTAAAAATATTAGTTATTGGGTGAGCTGGGTCTTAGTTGTGGCATGTGCTATCTTTAGTTGCAACATTCAGACTCATAGTGGTGGCAAATGGGATCTTGTTCCCTGACCAGGAATAGAACCTGGGTACTCTGATTGGGAGCATGAAGTCTTAGCAGGAAGTCTGCAGGTGTAGTTTGTCTATAGTAAGAGTTATCCTTTCCCAGTATAAAATTCTATGAGTTTTAACACGTGTACAGGCACACCACCAGCAGTCACCACAGTCAGAGATGTTTCCATCATCTGGAGAGCTCCCTGCCCCTGTCTGTAGTCAGTCTCCTCTGCCTGGCCCCGACTGTGGCAGCCATTGGTCTGAGGTCTCTCAGTACAGGTTTGCCTTTCCCAGAATGTCATATATTAATATGTGGAATCATATAGTGGGCCATCTTCTTGCATCACTTCTTCATCAAGCATCAGGCTTTTGAGATTGAGCCATGCTGTGACATGTATTAGTAGTGAGTTTTGGTTTTTTTTTTTGGTTTCCCCCTGTTCATTTCATCATATAGATGTACCAAAATTTGTTAATCCCCAATCCATATTTGAGTTGCTTCTAGTTTTTGGCAATTATGAGTAAAGCTAGTGTAAACCGTACATGTAAGAATTTATGTGAACAGGTATTTTTGGTTTTATTGGCAAATACCTAAGTGTGGGATTCCTGGGGTTACGTGCTGTTTAACTTCATGAGAAACTGACAAACCTTGTTTCCGAAGCAGCTGTGTCATATGGTATTTTCATCTGCAGTGCGTGAAAATTCCAGTTGTCCTGCATCCTAATCAGCACTTGGATATGTCAGGTTATATTTTATGGCATTTTATTAATAAGCATATATTGATATCTTAGTGTTTTTTAACAAACAGCTTTATTGAAGTATAATTCATATACTGTATTATTCACTCATTAAAGTATATGATCAGTGAATTTTAGTGTATTTACAGGAATGTGCAGCTACCATCACAGTCAATTTTAGAGCATTTTTATCACCTCAGAAAGAAAATCCTTGTGCTCTTTACCCGCTGTGCACTATGCTTCCTGTCCTAACTAACCTCAGTCGTGTCTGACTCTTTGCAACCCCATGGACTGTAGCCTGCCTATCAGGCTCCTCCATCCATGGGATTTTCCAGGCAAGAGTGCTGGAGTGGACTGCCATTTCCTTCTCCAGGGAATCTTCCTGACCCAGGAATCAAACCTGGGTCTCCCACATTGCGGGCAGCCGCTTTACCGTCTGAGCCACCAGGGAAGCCCATAGAATTTCCTATTCTGGACATTTTGTATGAATGGAATAATGTAATATGCAGTTTTTGTGTGTGCTTGGCTTGTTTGATTTAGCATTATGTTTTCAAGGTTAATCCATGTTGTAGTGTGTATAAAGCATTCCATTCCTTCTTGGGGCCAAATAATATTTCATCATGAAATATTATGAGTTACAAGCTGGAATCAAGATAGGTGGGAGAAACATCAACAACCTCAGATATGCAGATATTACCACTCTAATGGCAGAAAGCGAAGAGGAAATAAAGAGTCTCAATGACGGTGAAGGAAGAGAGTGAAAGAGGCAGCTTAAAACTAAATATTAAAAAAACTAAGATCATAGCATTGTGCCCCATTACTTCATAGCATATAGAAGGGGAAAAGGTGGAACTAGTGACAGATTTCCTCTCCTTGGGCTCTGAAATCACTGCAGATGGTGACTGCAGCCCTGAAATCGGCAGACGATTGCTTCTTGGCAGGAAAGCTGTGACAAACCAAGACTGTGTTGAAAAGCAGAGACATTACTCTGCTGACAATGATCCGTACAGTCAAGGCTATGGTCTTCCCAGTGGTCATGTACAGTCGTGAGAGCTGGACTGTAAAGAGGACAGAGCGCTGAAGAACTGATGCCTTCAAACTGTGGTACTGGAGAAGATTCCTGAAAGTCCCTTGGAGCAAGGAGATCAAACCTGTCAGTATTAAGGGAAATTAACCCTGAATACTCATTGATTCAGCTGAAGCTCCAGTATTTTGATCGCCTAATGTGAACAGCCTACTCACTGGAAAAGCCCCTGATGCTGGAAAAGATTGAGGGCAGTAGGAGAAGAGGATGTCAGAGGATGAGATGGCTGGATGGCATCACAGACTCAATGGACATGAACTTGGGCAAACTTTGGAAGATAGTGAGGGACAGGGAGGCCTGGCATGCTGCAGTCCATGGGGTCGCAAAGATTCAGACACGCCTGGATGACTGAACAACAGCAGCAGTATTTCATCATACCACGTTTTGTTAATCTGTTCATAAGTTGTTGGACATTTGGGATGTTTCTGCCTTGAATATTGCTGCTGTGAACATTCATGTACAAGCTTGCAGTTCCTTAACAGTTAATGATGAGAATCTTTTCATTTACTTATTTGCTATCTACATCTCTTTGGTAAGTCTTTGGAAATATTTTGTGCACCTCCTTTTAACTTTTTTGAAGTAATTTTAGATTTCCATAAAAGGTGCCAAAATAGTAGAGAATTTCTGTATACCTGTCATTCATATTCTATTGTTTACACCTTTCAGTTCAGTTCAGTTGCTCAGTCGTGTCCGACTCTTTGCGACCCCATGAATCGCAGCACGCCAGGCCTCCCTATCCATCACCATCTCCCGGAGTTCACTCAGACTCACGTCCATCGAGTCCGTGATGCCAT
>SJYX01020123.1:20321-38316 GCA_006410675.1 Oreotragus oreotragus
AGGGAGGCTTGTGCTGGAGTTCTGGTGGGTGGAGCTGGATTTCTTCTCTCTGGAGTGCAATGGAGTGACCAGTAATAGGTTATGAGACGTCAGTGGTTTTGGAGTAACTTTGAGCTGCCTGTATATTGAAGCTCAGGGATGTGTTCTTATGTTGCTGGAGAATTTGCATGGTATGTCTTCCTCTGGAACTTGTTGGCCCTTGGGTGGTGCTTGGTTTCAGTGTATGTATGGAGGCGTTTGATTAGCTCCTATTTATTAATGTTCCGTGGATTCAGGAGTTCTCTGATATTCTCAGGGTTTGGACTTAAGCCTCCTGCTTCTGGTTTTCAGTTTTATTTTTATAGTAGCCTCAAGACTTCTCCATCTATACAGCACCAATGATAAAACATCTAGGTTAAAGATGAAAAGTTTCTCCACATTGAGGGACACCCAGAGAGGTTCACTGAGTTACATGGAGAAGAGAAGAGGGAGGGGTTGGTTAGAGGTGTCTGGAATGAGATGAGGTGGAATCAAAAGAGGAGAGAGCAAGCTAGCCAGTAATCACTTCCTTATGTGCGCTCCACAGTCTGGGCCGCTCAGAGGTATTCACAGAGTTATACAGGGTAGAGAAGAGGGAGGAAGTAGACAGAGGTGCCCAGGAGGATAAAAGTGGGAAATGAGAAGGAGAGAGACAGATTCAGCCAATAACCAGTTCCTTAAGTGTTCTCCCCCGTCTAGAACACACAAGAGATTCACAGAGTTGGGTAGAGAAGAGAAGGGGGAGAGAAGAAACAGAGGTCTCTTGGTGGAGAAAAAGCAAGTCCAAAGGAGGAGAGAGTGGTCAAGCCAGTAATCTCACTCTCAGGTAAAATTGGGTAGTGAAATTTGGGTTTTTAAATGTACAAAATTGACAACAAAAACCAAAAAGCAAAGATTAAAAATCTAGAGTAAAAAAAGAGAGCAAGCTAGCCAGTAATCACTTCCTTATGTGCGCTCCACAGTCTAGACCGCTCAGAGGTATTCACGTAGTTATACAGAGTAGAGAAGAGGGAGGAAATAGGCAGAGGTGGCTAGGAGGATAAAAGAGGGAAATGAAAAGGAGAGAGACAGATCTCCTCCTTTAGACTCTGCTTTTTCTCCACCAGGAGGCCTCCGTCTCTTCTCTCCCCCTTCCCTTCTCTACCCAACTCTATGAATCTCTGTGAGTTCTAGATGGGGGAGAACACTTAAAGATCTCTCCATTTTCATTTCTAATTTTATTGATTTTTCTCCCTTTGTTTTTTGATGAATCTAAAGAGGGAAATGAAAAGGAGAGAGACAGATCTCCTCCTTTAGACTCTGCTTTTTCTCCACCAGGAGGCCTCCGTCTCTTCTCTCCCCCTTCCCTTCTCTACCCAACTCTATGAATCTCTGTGAGTTCTAGATGGGGGAGAACACTTAAAGATCTCTCCATTTTCATTTCTAATTTTATTGATTTTTCTCCCTTTGTTTTTTGATGAATCTAGCTAATGGTTTGTCAATTTTATTTATCTTCTCAAAGAACCAGCTTTTGGCTTTGCTGATTTTTGCTATGGTCTCTTTTGTATTTATTTCTGCCCTAATTTTTTAAGATTTCTTTCCTTCTACTAACCCTGGGGTTCATTTCTTCCTTTTCTAATTGCTTTAGGTGTAGAGTTAGGTTATTTATTTGATTTTTTTTCTTGTTTCTTGAGGTATGCCTGTATTGCTATGAACCTTCCCCTTAGAACTGCTTTTACAGTGTCCCACGGGTTTTGGTTGTTGTGTTTTCATTTTCATTCATTTCTATGCATATTTTGATTTATTTTTTGATTTCTTCTGTGATTCGTTGGTTATTCAGCAGCATGTTGTTCAGCCTCCAAATGTTGGAATTTTAAAGTTTTTCTCCTGTAATTGAGATCTAATCTTACTGCATAGTGGTCAGAAAAGATGCTTGGAATGATTTCAATTTTTTTCAATTTACCAAGGCTAGATTTATGGGCAAGGTTGTGATCTATCCTGGAGAAGATTCCATGTGCACTTGAGAAAAAGGTGAAATTCATTGTTTTGGGATGAAATGTCCTATAGATATCAATTAGGTCTAACTGGTCTATCGTATCATTTAAAGTTTGTGTTCCCTTGTTAATTTTCTGTTTAGTTGATCTATCCACAGGTGTGACTGGGGTATTAAAGTCTCCCACTATTACTGTGTTACTGTTAATTTCCCCTTTCATACTTGTTAGCATTTGTCTTACATATTGCAGTGCTCCTATGTTGAGTGCATATATATTTATAATTGTTATAATTTCTTCTTGGATTGATTCTTTGATCACTATGTAGTGTCATTCTTTGTCTCTTTTCACAGCCTTTGTTTTAAAGTCTATTTAATCTGAGTATTGCTACTCCTGCTTTCTTTTGGTCTCTATTTGCATGGAATATCTTTTTCCAGCCCTTCACTTTCAGTCTGTATGTATCCATTGTTTTGAGGTGAGTCTCTTGTAGACAACATATATAGGGGTCTTGTTTTTTTATCCATTCAGCCAGTCTTTGTCTTTTGGTTGGGGCATTCAACCATTTACACTTAAGGTAATTATTGATAAGTATGATCCCGTTGCCATTTATTGTTTTGGGTTCAAGTTTATACATCCTTTCTGTGTTTCCTGTCTAGAGAAGATCCTTTAGCATTTGTTGGAGAGCTGGTTTGGTGGTGCTGAATTCTCTCAGCTTTTGCTTGTCTGTAAAGCTTTTGATTTCTCCGTATTTGAATGAGATCCTTGCTGGGTACAGTAATCTGGGCTGCAGGTTATTTTCTTTCATCATTTTAACTATGTCTTGCAATTCCCTCCTGGCCTGAAGAGTTTCTATTGAAAGATCGGCTGTTATCCTTATGGGAATTCCCTTGTGTGTTATTTGTTGTTTCTCCCTTGCTGCTTTTAATGTTTGTTCTTTGTGTTTGATCTTTGTTAATTTGATTAATATGTGTCTTGGGGTGTTTCACCTTGGGTTTATCCTGTTTGGGACTCTCTGGGTTTCTTGGACTTGGGTGCTTATTTCCTTCCCCATTTTAGGGAAGTTTTCAACTATTATCTCCTCAAGTATTTTCTCATGGTCTTTCTTTTTGTCTTCTTCTTCTGGGATTCCTATAATTCGAATGTTAGAGCATTTCATATTGTCCTGGAGGTCTCTGAGATTGTCCTCATTTCTTTTAATTCNCCTCAAGGATTTTCTCATGGTCTTTCTTTTTGTCTTCTTCTGGGACTCCTATGATTCGAATGTTGGGGCATTTAACATTGTCCCAGAGGTCTCTGAGATCCTCATTTCTTTTAATTCATTTTTCTTTTTTCCTCTGTGTTTCATTTATTTCTACCATTCTATCTTCTACCTCACTTATCCTATCTTCTGCCTCCATTATTCTACTGTTGGTTCCCTCCAGAGTGTTTTTGATCTCATTTATTGCATTATTCATTACTGATTAACTTGTTTATTTCTTCTAGGTCCTTGTTAAACCTTTCTTGCATCTTCTCAATCCTTGTCTCCAGGCTATTTATCTGTAACTCCATTTTATTTTCAAGATTTTGGATCATTTTTACTATCATTATTCAGAATTCTTTATCAGGTAGATTCCCTCTCTCTTCCTCTTTTGTTTAGTTTGGTGGGTATTTATCCTGTTCCTTTACCTGCTGGATATTTCTCTGCCTTTTCATCTTATTTATATTGCTGTGTTTGGGGTGGCCTTTCTGTATTCTGGTAGTTTGTGGAGTTCTCTTTATTGTGGAGTTTCCTCACTGTGGGTGGGTTTGGATGGGTGGCTTGTCAAGGTTTCCTGGTTAGGGAAGCTTGTGTTGGTGTTCTGGTGGGTGGAGCTGGATTTCTTCTCTCTGGAGTGCAATGAAGTGTCCAGTAATGAGTTATGAGATGTCAATGGGTTTTGTGTGATTTTGGGCAGCCTGTATATTGAACCTCAGGGCTATGTTACTGTGTTGCTGGAGAATTTGCATGGTATGTCTTGCTCTGGAACTTGTTGGCCCTTGGGTGGTGCCGGGTTTCAGTGTAGGTATGGAGGCATTTAACGAGCTCCTTTTGATTAATGTTCCCTGGAGTCAGGAGTTCTCTGGTGTCCTCAGGATTTGGACTTAAGCCTCCTGCCTCTGGCTTTCAGTCTTATTCTTACAGTAGCCGCAAGACTTCTCCATCTATACAGCACCAATGATAAAACATCTAGGTTAAAGATGAAAAGTTTCTCCACAGTGACGGACACCCAGAGAAGTTCACAGAGTTACATGGAGAAGAGAAGAGGGAGGAGGGAGATAGAGGTGACCAGGAGGAGAAGAGGGGTAATTAAAAGGGGAGAGAGCAAGCTAGCTAGTAATCACGTCCTTACGTGCTCTCTACATTCTGGACCACTCAGAGATGTTCACGGAGTTATACAGAGAAGAGAAAAGGGAGGAAGGAGACAGAGGTGACCAGGAGGAAAAGAGGGGGAATCAAAGGGAGGGAGACAGATCCAGCCAGTAATCAGTTCCCTAAGTGTTCTCCACCGTCTGGAACACACAAAGAGATTCACAGAGTTGGGCAGAGAAGAGAAGGGGGAGGAAGGAGATAAAGGCGACCTGGTAGAGAAAAAGGAGAGTCCAAAGGGGGAGAGAGCAGTCAAGCCAGTAAACTCACTCCCAAATAAACATGGGTACTGAAGATTGGGTTCTTAAAGGTAAAAAATAGATAACAAATACCAAAAAGCAAAGATTAAAAATCTAAAGTAGAGGTTGGATCCTGAAAAATACAATATTAAAGAAAAAAACAATGTCACATAAATTATTAAATATAAATATATGAAGTTTGCTCTAAAAAATGAGTCTTTTTTGCATAGTAATAGTAGGTTATAAAAATGAAAATTAAAGGAGTAATAGAGGACTTAAAATTTTTTTAATTAAAAAAATGATAATAGTAAAAATATATCTAGGACTTTCTCTGGTGTTGTTGTGGACAGTGTGAGGTCAGTTCATTTTCAGATAGTTCCTTGATCTGGCTTATACTTCTCAAGATCTATAGGCCCTTTCCTGTGTAGTTGGTGCTAACTACAGGGTTTTAATATATTGCACCTGTCACTTCCAAGGTGGTTCCCTCTGTTTTAGCTTCTTCTGTTTGTTGGTCTCTTCAGTGTCTAATTTCCACCCTGATGCAAGGGGGCGGTGGTGCTCACTTTTTTAGGCTCAGTTGTTCAGTCGTGCTGTGGGGAGAGAGGAACACTGCAAACAAGTAACACTGGCATGTGCTCGCAGTGTCTCAGCCACACTGGGTTTGCCCCCACTCACGGCGCGTGTGCTTTCCCAGTCTACACTGCTTAGGCTCTGGGTTGCTCTGCCGGAAATTTTCTGAGGCCAGCCCTGGGTTGTACGCACTTCCCAGGTCTAAGCCACTCAGGTTCAGGTACTCAGGTACTCCACAACGGCGCAGACTCGGTTGGGCCTGTGTTTTGTGCCCTTCCCAGGTCCTAGCAGCACAGGTGACTAGGTGCTTGTGACTGCGGTTGCCCGCAATTGAAGGCTGCAACTTATCGCCTCCTCCATCCCTGCCACTCGATTTTTTGGGTGTACAACCAGCGCAGCTTCTCAGGCGTGCCGTGTGTCTCTTCTGGGGAGCTGATTTCTGGCTGCAACCCTCCCAGCGGACGTTGACTATCCAGAATCCCAAGAAGCCTTGGTTAGCAGTGAAGCCTGCTTGCAGTTTGGTAGATGGTGCCTCTTTGAGGCCCCAGTTGTCCCCTTCTGACTCTGGCTGCTTTCGCCTGCCTGTCTCCAGCGAGGGATGGGCCAGTCCACAGCTGGCTAGCTCTGCTCAGTCCTTTGTTCTGTGAGTGGGCCTGGTGATGTCTTAGGTTAGGGCTTTTGGTGGGATAGCTATACCACAGTCTGGTTTGCTATTCTCAAGTTAGTTCCCTCAGATTGCCCTCAGGGCGTTCAGGCCTGGTCTTACCCTAAGCAATGCAGCCCACTCCTCCCTGCCTATCCCCCACTTGCTAGTGGTGGATGCGAACATCTGTGCTGCTTCTCCACTGGGAATTACCATTGGGCACGTAATCTGTGGGTTTTAATTATTTATTTATTTTTCCTCCCAGTTATGTTGCCCTCTGAGGTTCCAAGGCTTGCCACAGACTCGCCAGTGAGAGTGTTTCCTGGTGTTTGGAAACTTCTTTCTTTTTAAAGACTCCCTTCCCGAGACAGCTCTCCATCCCTACCTCTTTTGTCTCTCTTTTTATCTTTTATATTTTTTCCTACCTCCTTTTGAAGACAATGGACTGCTTTTCTGGGTGCCTGATGTCCTCTGCCAGCATTCAGAAGTTGTTTTGTGGAATTTACTCGGCATTCAAATGTACTTTTGATGAATTTTGGGAGGAGAAAGTGGCCTCCCCGTCCTATTCCTCCGCCATCTTAGGACCACCCCTCAAGACAGCCTAAATGTCTTTGACAAATAGGAATCTCTTCTAATGTGCTGAATATCTATACTTACTACAGAGGTCAAAATTATGGGTTCTTTCTTTGCCCTGATTCTGTGCTACATGGCAGACATTCTTCTGCTGGATAACTTCACACACAGTAGAATCAAAACAGTGCAATTCAGTGTATGATCCAGGGACTGATGCCAGTATGTGAGCATTTTGTTCCCAACAAATGATTAAAAAAAAAAAAAAAACTACAAGAGTGTGAATCAGTGTTTACAAACATAGTAATTTGACTTCGACACAAAAGACTAGAGACTTTAAAACAAATATAGTGTATTTACTTTTATGTATATTTTATATATGTGTATGTGCATATACACACACACACATATACTGATCTAAACACTTCCAAAAGACAAGGAAAAAGTTATTACTATTTGACAAAAAAAAGAAGGCAAAGGTATGGACTGTTCAAAATACTCTCTAGCTAGTATAGAGTAGCACTCAGATTTTGTCTTCTGATGTCAAGTACAAGTGTCACTTCAAAGTTATCAAAGATGACAGTTATTTCTCTTCTGTTGACCAGCCACAGATTAAAGCTCTGATTATACTATTTTTACAACACATACTGTAGAAAAGGAACTGACAGTGAATGTGAATCATTATAATTCCAGTATCTCTGCTGGCAAATGCAGTAGCTAAAACTCCTGAAGCTCTATCAGTACCATCATCTTTGTATATAAAGACAGTAACCCCAACTCTTTCCACACTAGGTAGGAAATACAATTTAGCAGCATAATACAGTGAAAAGAGCTGTGAATTACAGGCTCTGTAGATTCTAGCAATTCTGCAACCAATAAGCTGAGTGACAGTGGGAAAATGATCCAATATCTCTGGGCCTCCATTTCCAGAGTCTCTCTCAGATCTATAATTCTGTAATTCTGATAGCATCATGACTGCAGTATTCAAAGGACACCTCAAGAAAGATAGGATGGAACTTGGTAAGAGTAAATGTTCAGTATAAGTCTTCTGAGTTGCTGTAAATTGATGAGGACAGGCTCTTAATGAACAAATGGGTACAAGATGGAATGCTGGAGAGGATCTAATAGGGCAGAAGTAGGCAGCAGCAAGAACTGTGTTACATACACAGAAATAGACAAGTTGTATTTGGAATGAAAATTCACTTCTCCACAAGAATATGGGGAGGGCACACCATGCACAGAATAGCTAGACTATATCACACAGAACGGTTTTACCTTCATACAAAATCAAAACAAGAACAATATGACAACTCCATACTGTGACCCTAGAGAGACTGCAGAGCACTTACCTAGTAGGCATAATGTGTGCATGCCATTTTGTCTGTTCTTCTTCACTTTGTCAAAGAAGCTTTCTGGTCTCCAAGTGTCCGTCCAGAAAACAATAGACACTGTCTCTCCAAACTTATACAACTGAAAAAATAAAAACATTAATTAATGATGTAACAATTTACTAACTACTGTCTCATAGATAATAACTGAAATAAAAAGTGAGACCCAAACTTGAGATGGACCGAGGATCAACTCTGTCATTAAAAAAAAGTAATAAAAATTCCCTTTGCTCCATAGCAGCTGGTGTCATTCTGATGACCTTTTGGTAGGAGGCTTCTAGTATTTCTATATTCAGTACTGGAACATATGTAACTAGTTCATGATTTAGCTAGGTAGCTGCTAAAAATACTGAAATACAGAGAACCCAGAAGGAAGCAAAAAAAAAAAAAAGACGTGAGCAGTCAGAGCAGTGTTCACAAGGTTCCTATTACCCTCATTTTATGGAGGAGTCCACCAAGGCTCAGAAAGATGAACTGGCTTGCCTAAGGTCACACAGCTAGTTAGTAAAAAGAAACTCAAACCTAGGTCTGAGGGAGAGTTCCTTTCCACAATGCCAGCTCAGTAAAATTCATACACTGCATACTCACTGTGGTCACATCTCAAAACCTACGGCCTTACTTTCCCCACTATTTATTCCCCAACTCTAGAGTTCAATGATAAGGGCCTTTTCCCAAATCTCCTCCTTTCCCCCCATGGTGGCCCATCTACTCCACATGACCATCACACAACCAAGAAGCATCTTTGTTCCAACTTGCTTCCAGACTAGCCATACATCTCACTTAAGTGACTCCAACTCCAAATCTTATGTTGAGAAAATCTAGTTTTGAGCTTTGGTTCTGCAGTTTGTTAGCTGGGTGACATTACTGTTTCCTTCCAAGTCTTAATCTCTAGAATAGGAACAGTGATAACACATGCCTTTCCTACCCACAGAGTGGTGTGAACCAAATAACGTAAAAAGTTATTTAGACTGTGAATGATATTCTTATATTAATTCCTATCTAGGTATTGCACAATGGACTTTATTTTCAAAGACTTAATATATTGTAAAACCTAATACTAAAGCTGTTACATAAAGATCTTAACTATTCAATTTAAAGAGTGCCTAAAATAATGTTTAATACAGCTCAGTTCAGTTCAGTTCAGTCGCTCAGTCGTGTCTGACTCTGCGACCCCATGAATCGCAGCACGCCAGGCCTCCCTGTCCATCACCAAATCCCGGAGTTCACTCAGACTCATGTCCATCGAGTCTGTGATGCCATCCAGCCATCTCATCCTCTGTCGTCCCCTTCTCTTCCTGCCCCCAATCCCTCCCAGCATCAGAGTCTTTTCCAAGGAGTCAACTCCAGTAGTTTCAGCTTTAGCATCATTCCCTCCAAAGAAATCCCAGGGCTGATCTTTAGAATGGACTGGTTGGATCTCCTTGCAGTCCAAGGGACTCTCAAGAGTCTTCTCCAACACCACAGTTCAAAAGCATCAATTCTTTGGAGCTCAGCTTTCTTCAAAGTCCAACTCTCACATCCATACATGACCACAGGAAAAACCATAGCCTTGACTAGATGGACCTTTGTTGGCAAAGTAATGTCTCTGCTTTTGAATATGCTATCTAGGTTGGTCATAACTTTTCTTCCAAGGAGTAACCGTCTTTTAATTTCATGGCTGCAGTCACCATCTGCACTGATTTTAGAGCTCCCCAAAATAAAGTCTAACACTGTTTCCACTATTTCTCCTATTTCCCATGAAGTGATAGGACCAGATGCCATGATCTTCATTTTCTGAATGTTGAGCTTTAAGCCAACTTTCTCACTCTCCACTTTCACTTTCATCAAGAACTTTTTACTTCCTCTTCACTTTCTGCCATAAAGGTAGTGTCATCTGCATATCTGAGGTTATTGATATTTCTCCCGGCAATCTTGATTCCAGCTTGTGCTTCTTCCAGCCCAGCGTTTCTCATGATGTACTCTGCACAGAAGTTAAATATGCAGGGTGACAATATACAGCCCTGACGTACTCCTTTTCCTATTTGAAACCAGTCTGTTGTTCCATGTCCAGTTCTAACTGTTGCTTCCTGACCTGCATAATACAGCTGGAAAGCACTAAATGCTGAAAATCACACCTAGTCCTCTGCCACAAATTAGCTGTTCGGTTGAAACAGCTATATGACTTCATGAGATCACCTAACTTTTCTAAGCCTAAAGTTCTTCATTTGAACAATGCTGCTGCAAGAGGCATGTTCAGGGTCCCCCATCTCTACATGCCTAAAGAAGCTCAACCTTTCTCGATGTTTATACATGGAGGGCTTAAAAATTATCACTCATACTCATAATGGTGACTCTGAGCTACCAAGAGAAGGTTCATTTCATCATATTCCTCACATGGTCACAACCTCCAACCTACTTACCAATAGGCTTTATTCCCAAAGTCCATTTGAAAATTGTCTAAAGAGGATTTCCCCATTGAAGCCACACTATTCAAGGGCAGTCAAACTCACAGATTAGTTTACAAAGACCTATATAACTCTCAGAATGAAAGCATAAACCTTCCAGCCACACCTAATATGATTTCTCTGTAAAAAAAACTGTAGAGTTCCAATGTGAGATCTTTGGAATACATTCAGGTAAGCTACAAGGAATAAGCCTTGCTCTGTTAACAGGGGGTTTCTGTCATTGGTATTGTTCTATGAGAGGCAAACGTATCTAACAAATATTTACTATGAATCATCCACGATGTGCCAGGCATTACATTATCCACAGGTATAAAACGAGAGACAAACAAAGCTCCAGCCCTCAGGAAATAGCAGTCTTACTTATGCCTCACATGGCAAACACTGTGGAGTCGTGGCTCTGGTTCCTACTACCAGGATGATCATGGTGGCTAGCTGAGTGACTTTCAGGAGGAACTCCCCTGCCGATCTGATACAATAATTATAAACCTAACAATCTGTTTTGTTAAGGATTAACTGATATACTGTATGTAGTGCCCAATGCCTAGTAAAGACTTAATAAATGTTAGAGATGTGATAATCTAACAATGATAATGTTTATAATGAAGATGCTCTAAAACACTGTGTTACACTATAATCCAACTGCTTTCCTTACAGGAGTGAGTTCAAAAATATTACCAAATATTTGAAACTATGCTTAAGACTTAATCTGACAAGTTCAATCATTTACATTTTGAAAAGGATTTTTGGCATCTCTGATCAAATTTTGAAATATTAATATTACTCTATTTTAAAAAGCCTTACAGTAAAACCATTAAAGAAAACTGTATATGTCACCATAAATAAATAAACAAGTTTTCAATATTTTAAGAGTCACAGAAATATAGTCATGGATGTAAATTCTTCATTAAAAAGCAAGGAACAGTTCATTTAAAAAAGCATTGAGATGCTAGTCACATGTAAACACTAGCTGAAACACTTTGTGTAAAAGCTTCTCTGAACTGTCTAATTTGGGCGATTAAAGAAAACCTCACATAAGCACTGCTTTCTAGGACCCTGATTTATAGAACGTAACCATTTCCATGGCTGTGGTACAAACTTTTTCAATGAATTCTGGAACATTATGCAAACAGTTTCACCATTTAGATGTCAGTACCTCAAATAACAGAAGGACCAGTCCCTTTTGTTTCACAATTCAAGGACTTACCAGTAAAGTACAAAAGGAAACTGGAACAAAATCATACAGTTGACGAGAACTGTGTTGCTGAGGCCCATGTACCTACCATCCTACATCTAAAGATTATAAAAAGAGCAGTTTTCAAAAACAGTAGGTAAATACAGGCTTTTTAAATTTTAACCTAGAGTAAGTTATAGGGAAAGCAGTTTATCTAACTTGATACTGAATCATGATTTTTTTTAATCTATTGAAGATAAAAGCTGAATTCAAAATGAAATATTTAATCACATATAAGGCACTAGTTAAGAGTGAAAAAATGCACAAGAAAGGACAAATATGAGGTAATAAACAATAATAAAAAATTAGATATAGATTGTAAGAGTTTAGCGTTTCCCCCATCTAGAGAGCACCTGAAGGTAACTTTTGAATAGACAGAATATAAGCTGGACCTTAGAGGATGGGTAAGATTTAGTCTAGGGAAGCTGAACATGCAGAATGAGATGATGTGAACAAAGGAACAGAGTCGGGAAATCTTGGGCAATACTGAGAGTGACATTAAGCAACTGTCTAGAAGTAAGTACTGCCTGACTTGCCTCTAACAAGTATGTCTAATTGCCGACATCTTACTATGTACCAATTCCTGTCAATTCTTGCTCTATAGTTTAACCAGATACTATTCATTTCTTTTTTCTCTACCTTAGTTTGAGTTATCAATACAACTGCCTGAATGACCTGAATAGTCTTAT
Source organism: Oreotragus oreotragus (assembly GCA_006410675.1). Taxonomy (NCBI): domain Eukaryota; kingdom Metazoa; phylum Chordata; class Mammalia; order Artiodactyla; family Bovidae; genus Oreotragus; species Oreotragus oreotragus. The sequence goes on from SJYX01020123.1 coordinate 32,470, forward strand.
TGTTCATCTTACTGCTGATATTTCCTTTCTTTCAGAAGCACAGATGCTTTGTAAACTCCATTTTATAATTAGATTTTAATGCTTTGGTATTTTATATTCAAGGGCTTCCCTGGTGGCTCAGATGGTAAACAATCTGCTTGCATTGCAGGAGACCTCTGTTCAATCCGTGGGTTGGAAAGATCCCCTGGAGAAGGAAATGGCAGCACACTCCAGTGTTCTTGCCTGGAAAAATCCCATGGACAGAGGAGCCTGGAGGGCTACCTTCCATGGTGTCACAGAGTCAGACATAACTGAGAACGCACATACATTTTAAATTCAAATGAAAATATTTTGTGATTTTTAAGTTAAAAAGTATCTTTTTTGGATATGGAAAAATTAGAAAATTTAACTTGCTAAGAACTTTAGCAAGCCCTACATATATCATTTTATATATGTATATCCTAACCAGATCACTTAAATTTGTGATATAAAAAAAGCTGAGCCAGCAGGGCTGTCCAAAAATGTACCACAAAACCATTTAATCAAGAGTTACTAGTTTTCTTTTTTATATATAATACTTGTTTTTGTTTTTAATCTTCACATGCATTTTGCTTATCCAGTGATTATCCAGTGAAGTCACTCAGTCGTGTCCGACTCTTTGCGACCCCGCGGACTGTAGCCTACCAGGCTTCTCCGTCTATGGGATTCTCCAGGCAAGAATACTGGAGCGGGTTATCATTTCCTTCTCCAGGGGATCTTCTCGACCCAGGGATCAAACTCGGGTCTCCCGCATTGGAGGCAGATGCTTTAACCCCTGAGCCACCAGGGAAGCCCTGGTGTATTTTGCTTAACACTGATATAACACTGATTTTTGCTAACAGTAAGAAAGATTATACACAAAAGTAGGTACACAGAAAAAGTTGAATGACTATGTAGACAGATGAGCTGTAAGATTTATATTTTCACATATAAATAAGAGAGCCCACATATAAATTAAGTGAAAGAATCACAATTTAAAGCATACAATTCCAAAGACAAGATCCAACTTGGGATGGGGGGCAAGCAGAGGGGGATAAATAAACAAGCAATTCAACTCAGCAAATATCTGTTGCACATTGATTATATGCATACACTGCAATAAAGTAGCAAGGAAGATGTGAAGATGAGTAAATTAAGGAGTTTATAATACAGTGAGCACATAAACATACACAAGTAATTGAACTCTCTTATAGGATGGAGATTTACCAGGACTGTTTGAATAGAAGAATGGCATAATCAGATCTACAATTTATGCAGAAAACTATAAACTGTAGGAGAATAATGGTAAGATGGCTATTAAAACAGTGACTAAAAAAAAGGAAATGAAAAGGAAGGGGAAAAAATTTAATATACTCATGATTTAACAGGTGGTCAAAAATAATTCCAAAGTGACCAAAAGGAACGGAGAACTTACTGGATGAGTTTTTCTAAGATTTTCTAAGGTTACAATAGTAATGCAGAGCTCTGATACCCTTATTACCTAATCTGGTGTTCTTTGTACTCATTAAGTTTTATCATTTCTACAATAGTGCCTGGACAACAATGAAACCAATTTAATGCTTCTGAAAACTAACAGTAAGAACTACAACAAGGTCAAAATGCTATCACAATGAGTGTTATTTTAAAAAAGGAAGGAAATGAGTTCTTACTTTTTGAAAGTAATATATATTTTTTCCAAAGTAGAAAGGTATTATATAAACAGGGGAACATATGGCAATAATCAAGGTCACTCATGCAACAGTCAGAGAAAGTGGAAGCATTTCATAATGATGAGAAAATTATACAGACTTTTCCCTGAAGTCAGCCACAACTGATAAGGAAGTTTTTATGCAGAAATCACTGCTACCTGTTTTCATCAAACCGTTTTATTTACATTTCCTTTAAATATCTCAAAATTATTTCAGTCACCAAACTTTTACAAGAATTAATACATTCTATCACACAAATCGCTAATAATAAATTCTAAATTATAAATAAATACTGGGCCAAAAAAAAGCATTTTATTATTATATAATTCTTTTATTTAGTTTATCAAATTCAGGAGAATGTACGCATAGTAAGTGCTAAGTAAAAAGACTGAAAGAAAATATACCAAAATGATAACTGTGGTTACCTTTAGGAGGTCAGACAATAGATGCTTTTTTCTTCTTTATACTTACTGTATTTTTCCAATTTTTATGAGTATATATGTCATTTATTATCAAGAAAATAATTACAAAATGACTCTTCAAAAGCAGAGCATGATTACACTGCTAAATGTTTAACTTGAAGATTTCAAGAAAAGAAGGACTTGTTCCTCTTGTCTTTTGTATACTTAGAAAAATCCTTGATTTTTCATTACCAGGAATGTCTAAATATAACCACCATGTCTGGCTCTTGCTAAATAAATAGATTTTTCTTTGACTAGAAAAATCCTCAGAATACAAATAATGGATTACAAGTATCTGTTGCCTAGGTATTTCAAACAACATGATTTTAAAGTATACATGTTTGTAACTAACATTTTAATTGTGAAAAATCTCAGAGTTAACTCAGTGAAAATCTAGGTAACCTTTGCCTAAAGTTGGCAAACGGACTTCACTGGTAGTCCAAGGGTTAAGAACCTACCGTACAATGCATGAGACTCAAGTTCAATTCCTGAAAGGAGAACTAAGATCCCACATACTAAGGAGCAACTAAGCCTGCACACTGCAATTAGAGAGAAGCCCGCATGATGCAAAGAAAGATCCCGCATGATACCACTAAGACCTGGCCAGAGCCAAATAAATGAATAAATATTTTATAAACAAATAAGTTGGAAAACAGGCCAACTTTTTAGCTTCCAAATATATAGGATATTAGAACTTATCGTCTATTATACCCCACCCTCTCAGTGCGATCTAAGCCCCCATCATCTCTTCTCTAAAGGAATACAATAAACTAACTGATTTCCTCACTTCCGGTCTTGCCTGGTAGCAATTCTATCTCCATAGACCAACTAGAGATATCTTTTTAAAACATTTATCATATCAAGTATTTGCTCTGCTTAAATCCCTCTAAAGGCAGTTAGTCTATATCACTTAGAATAAAATCCAAACTCCTGATAGTGTATTAGACAGCCTAGTGATCCAAGTCCACCCACCTATCCAGCCTCAGATCATGCTTCCCTGTGCCTGCTAACTCTCCAGCAAGCCTTCCTTCATTTCCTTTAAGAAGCCAAGCTCATTTGCACTTTAGGGTCTTTGTCCAAACTTTGGGATATGGTTGTCCCTTCCTGATTCCTATCTAATCTTAAATGTTACCACTCTGAGAGACCTCTCCTGACCACCCAACAACAGTAGTGATCTAGTCGCTTTCTAACCTAGCAGTTTTCCTGAATTTCTTATACTTACCACTGAATTTCTTATACTTACCACTACCTGACATTTATTTTGTTATCACTTCTCTGTCCTACTAGAATGTAAGCTCTTTGAGAGTAGAGACCTTCTTGGTCAGGTTTATTACCACATCCAAAGAAACTCACTAGGCAAACAATAAGAGAATAAAAGTCATTCAGTCAAGTCTGACTGTTTGTGACCCCATGGACTGTAGCCCACCAGGCTCCTCTGTCCCTGGAATTCTCTAGGCAAGAATACTGGAGTAGGTTGTCATTTATTCTCCATGGGATCTTCCCAACACAGGGATTGAACCTAGGTCTCCTGCACTGCAGGCCAATTCTTCACCATCTGAAAATCCAATAAGAAGGCAAATGGTATTTGCTGAATAAACAAATAACTATTCCTCTTAATGATGTCTAACTTGGCAACCTCTAATATACTTTCCATTTAACAACAACAAAAATTTCATTAGGTATATGTGGTTTGTGGTAAAGAACTGTATTTATGGCATACTGTAATAAAACACATAGCAACTGTCTGTGTATGTGAGTTGAAGTGTTAGTCTATGCAACTACTTACCTTCAATGATACTAATAATTAAGAGTCTCCTGTTGGTTAATAAACTACAAAGTTAATGAAAAAATACTCAATGGTCAATTATGAGCTCTCTATGCTGCTTTAAAAACAACAAAAAGACAGTCTGAAAGGATAATAAGTGATAGTTTAAAAATACTGTACCCATTTTCAGGTAAGGAATTTCATACTACTCTTCCATAACCTAAGGTAAAGATGTTGGAAAGTACACATGGTCCAAGTCTGTCACCGTACCCAAAGCAGCATTTCTCTTCAATAACCTGATGGCTGTTTTTTAATTCATAGCAAAGTTCTTTCACAGAGATGACAGAATGCCTTTTGAAAGTGGTGCCCACTTCCCTTTTAGGAAATTGAGCAAGAGAGCACAGCAAGGTAATGTTCTACATTTAGCAAGCATATTTCTGGAACTAAGATTGACTTTTCCAACAAAGAATGACAGTACAGTTTTCAACTTTCTAAGAAATGTTTTATCTATGTTGGTGATTCTCAAGGTGTGGTGCCTATAACCAGCAGCTTCAGTATCACCTGAGAATTTGTTAGAAATGCAAATTCTCAGAACCTTACCCCAGATATATACTGTATCAGAAAATCTGAAGGGAAGGCCCAGCAAACTCTTTAATAGTCCCTCTAGGTAATTCTGATGAACACTAAAGACAGAGGACCACTGGTACAGGTTACTGTCTTTTACGTAAATGCTAGTCAAAACAGTAAAGAGAAAGAGACCAGCTATGATAAGGAAGGAGACTTTGCCAGAATTTTTATATTATGCAGGATCAGTTAGGTTCAGTCGCTCAGTCGTGTCCGACTCTTTGCGATCCCAAGAATTGCAGGACGCCAGGCCTCCCTATCCACCACCAACTCCCGGAGTTCACTCAGAATCACATCCATCGAGTCAGTGATGTCATCCAGCCATCTCATCCTCCTTCGTCCCCTTCTCCTCCTGCCCCCAATCCCTCCCAGCATCAGAGTCTTCTCCAATGAGTCAACTCTTCTCATGAGGTGGCCAAGGTACTGGAGTTTCAGCTTTAGCATCATTCCTTCCAAAGAAATCCCAGGGCTGATTTCCTTCAGAATGGACTGGTTGGATCTCCTTGCAGTCCAAGGGACTCTCAAGAGTCTTCTCCAACACCACAGTTTAAAAGCATCAGTTCTTTGGTGCTCAGTCTTCTTCACAGTCCAACTCTCACATCCATACATGACTACTGGAAAAACAATAGCCTTGGACCTTTGTTGGCAAAGTAATGTCTCTGCTTTTTATATTCTATCTAGGTTGGTCATAACTTTTCTTCCAAGGAGTAAGCGTCTTCTACTTTCATGGCTGCAGTCACCATCTGCAGTGATTTTGGAGCTCCCCAAAATAAAGTCTGACACTGTTTCCACTGTTTCCCCATCTATCTCCCATGAAGTGATGGGACTGGATGCCATGATCTTCGTTTTCTGAATGTTGACCTTTAAGCCAACTTTTTCACTCTCCTCTTTCACTTTCATCAAGAAGCTTTTTAGTTTCTCTTCACTTTCTGCCATGAGGGTAGTGTCATCTGCATATCTGAGGTTATTGATATTTCTCCCAGCAATCTTGATTCCAGCTTGTGTTTCTTCCAGTCCAGCGTTTCTCATAATGTACTCTGCATAGAAGTTAAATAAGCAGGGTGACAATATACAGCCTTGATGTACTCCTTTTCCTATTTGAAACCAGTCTGTTCCATGTCCATTTCTAACTGTTGCTTCCTGACCTGCATACAGGTTTCTCAAGAGGCAAGTCAGGTGGTCTGGTATTCCCATCTCTTTCAGAATTTTCCACAGTTTATTGTGATCCACACAGTCAAAGGCTTTGGCATAGTCAATAAAGCAGAAATAGATGTTTTTCTTGAACTCTCTT
>SJYX01020123.1:38556-53118 GCA_006410675.1 Oreotragus oreotragus
GAGACAGGTTCACGTATTGCTGAAGCCTGGCTTGGAGAATTTTGAGCATTACTTTACTAGCATGTGAGATGAGTGCAACTGTGCGGTAGTTTGAGCATTCTTTTGCATTGCCTTTCTTTGGGATTGGAAAGAAAACTAACCTTTTCCAGCCCTGTGGCCACTGCTGAGTTTTCCAAATTTGCTGGCATATTGAGTGCAGCACTTTTACAGCATCATCTTTCAGGATTTGAAATAGCTCTACTGGAATTCCATCACCTCCACTAGCTTTGTTCTTAGTGATGCTTTCTAAGGCCCACTTGACTTCACATTGCACGATACTGATAGACATTTATTTTAAAATTTAAGCATGCCATGCATACGATCATTTTCCCATGTTTTTTATCTTAGAAAACGATACAAAGGCATCAATACTTAAGGCATCAATCCCTACTTCTCCTGGGATATGAATATCTTGTATGGTACAAGAATTATACTTTCATAGAGATTTCATAAATACATAAGCCAGAAAACAGAAAGCTATCTTCTGTTTTTCACACAAGTAGTAAGTCATTTTATATCCAGATTCAGTTCAGTTCAGTCACTCAGTCATGTCCAACTCTTTGCGACCCCAGGCCTCACGCCAGGCCTCCCTGTTCATTACCATCTCTTGGAGTTCACTCAGACTCATGTCCATACAGTCAGTGATGCCATCCAGCCATCTCATCCTCGGTTGTCCCCTTCTCCTCTTGCCCCCAATCCCTCCCAGCATCAGAGTCTTTTCCAATGAGTCAACTCTTCGCATGAGGTGGCCAAAGTACTGGAGTTTCAGCTTTAGCATCATTCCTTCCAAAGAAATCCCAGGGTTGATCTCCTTCAGAATGGACTGGTTGGATCTCCTTGCAGNTGCCAATTGTTATCTCAATAATCTTATGTAGGGCGTCCCTGGTGGCTCAGCTGGTAAAGAATCTGCCTGCTGTGTGGGACACCTGGGTTCGATCCCTGGGTTGGGAAGACCCCCTGGAGAAGGGAAAGGCTCCCCACTCCAGTATTCTGGCCAGGAGGATTCCATGGACTGTATAGTCCATGGGGTTGCAAAGAGTTGGACACGACTGAGCGACTTTCAGTTCCAGTCTTGTGTAAATTCAAATGCTGGACCTGGTGACTTGAACCAGCTCTATTAGAACTTCTAAAATTGCCTTGTTTGTTGATTATTTTGACAGAAGACTGGGTCAGAACACTAGATGAGGCAGATTAGCAGGTGAAAGGGTGAGCCTCGGAGGCAGTCAGACATGGGGTCACAGCTGACTCAACCTCTTCTAGCTACAGGTTTCTCAGAAAATCTTCCATTCCATGAAACTTTTTTTAAAAACCTGTAATTTGGGGATGATAACTGCCATTTTAAAATCCCCCACAATATCCCGTTTGCGCTAAAAGATACTTTGTGTGAGTTACTGATTTAATTCTCAAAAACACTCCACTAAGGCAACACTGTGACCCTCGTCCTACAGATGGGCAATGCGAAGATTAGAGCAGTAAAGGCTAAAACCACACAGTTGCTAAGTGGACAGGCTTGCGTTTCAGTCTAAGCTCTTTGGTCCTAAAACTCGTGACTTTCTTCCCTACATTGAACTCATTCTAATGGTCACCTTTGAGAGCTCTTGGGATAACGGGATACAGCAAAGCTTGCAAAGAGCCCAATACAATGCCAAGCTCACGGTGGGTGTTACAGAACCTAACTCGGGTCCACTCGCCCGCACAGAGAAAGGCCAGTCAGCTGACAGCGGGCTGTGGTGAAGGAGAGCGCAGCATTTCTGTTGCAGACGCCGAGCAAGGAAAATGGGCAGCTCAGCTCAGGAGACCCAACCCCGCGACGGCTTTCAGGGGCGGGGCTTTAGAGGCGAGGGGAGGAGGGGCTGCTGGGGGCATGGCCAGCTCTCCCAGAATCCTCAGAAGGGTCGGCATCAGGGCAACGTTTCAAGCGTCTCTAACCTTCTGGGGTTTCAGCCAGTCTGGGGTCTGTGTTCCTGCCATCAGCGGCTTTCATCTGGTGGGGCTCTGCTTCCTGTAAAAACAACCTCGGAACGTGTGCTGGTCCTTTATCCATGTGTTTCAGGGAACTGTGAGTTCGGTGATTCTGCTCTGTGGCTGGTTAAACTCTAAACAGTTACCAGTTCTCCAGCCCAGCAGCTATGCTTTGTCTCTGCATCTCCACATCCTTCACTGTTTACTGAACCAGCCTTTTAAGATTCAGGAAGGCATGCAAGACTAAAGCAACAAGCTCTTCCTTCGAAGGGCTGGGGCCCAGGGGCTTGTATGTGGTTTCCAAGGTGCGCAGGCAGTCTTAGTTTCCCAGGCCCCACCCTCCTCCGGGATCACACCACTCTGTAGAATTGCATGGTGCCACTGAGTGCGTTTCGCCGCGTGGACCCCAGGAGAGCGGGCTGGTGTGGGTGCAGTGGGCTCCAGCTCTTGGCAGTGCTCCCTGCATGTTTGCTGATGAAGCTGCAGCATCCTGTGGTCAGGTCAGGGACAACTTCCTTAATTTCCCCGGACTTTGGTTTTCTTTTCTTTATAAGTATGAACTTGAACAAGCTTACTTTAAGACCTGTACAGATCTATACCATCCAGAGGAGTCTATCTTGTACTCTTGTGCAGCGTTTTTTAACAAACTTAGACGTTTCCAGAAATAATGGTGTTTTAGTGGAGAAGGAAACGGCAGCCCCTCCAGTGTTCTTGCCTGGAGAATCCCAGGGACGGAGGAGCCTGGTGGGCTGCCGTCTATGGGGTCANTTACTTTAAGACCTGTACAGATCTATACCATCCAGAGGAGTCTATCTTGTACTCTTGTGCAGCGTTTTTTAACAAACTTAGACGTTTCCAGAAATAATGGTGTTTTAGTGGAGAAGGAAACGGCAGCCCCTCCAGTGTTCTTGCCTGGAGAATCCCAGGGACGGAGGAGCCTGGTGGGCTGCCGTCTATGGGGTCACACAGAGTCGGACACGACTGAAGTGACTTAGCAGCAGCAGCAGCAGTATTTGAATGCATTCTCCAAATCCCAGAGGTAAAATGAGAAACCTGTGTTGCAATTAAGGGAAGGTGATGTGTAAGAAAAGCAGTAAGATATATCTGCTCTTTCACAATTCCTGGCATGTGAGAGGAAAAAAAAAAAAATTGATGCCATAAAAATGACTTCCTTCTTCTTGTGTCAAACCCTAAATAATGAGAAAAATGCAAAGGAAATATGTTTCCTATTAGTAAATAGAAAGAATGACTTTCCTAACAGCCTTTATTTGGGTATGTTTTCAACTCTGGGCTAACCACAAAGACTTTTCATTTCATGCTTCTTTTCATGATTATCTAATTCTCATCTTCCCTTCGAATTAAAGAGGGAAGATTAAATTCTTGCTGAGAGAGGAGCATGACTCTGCTCTTACACTGTCTGTTTTCTGTACTCACCATGCTATGCAACCATTATGTGCGTCTCATCGTGTTGTTGTTGAGTTAAGGACAAAGCGCTGTCATCCAGTTTTGCAGCCGGTGCCACTGTTGCCAGTCACACAGGCCAGGTTTCTATGCAGAAATGATGTTTTCCACCAACTTAGAGCATCTGATCATTACTGGTTTTGAACTGCTGATACAGGAGAACTCTTTCAAATGGATGGAAATTAAAAAATCACTTTTCTAAAGAAAAGGGAAATGCAACATATATATACAGGCAGTGGAGTAAGAAGCAGGAAATCTGGAAGCCTGGGGAANCATCCAAGTACTGCATTTCGGACTCTTTTGTTGACCATGATGGCTATTCCATTTCTTCTGAGGTATTCCTGCCCTCAGTAGTAGATATAATGGTCATCTGAGTTAAATTCACCCATTCCAGTCCATTTTAGTTCACTGATTCCTAGATTGTTGGTGTTCACCCTTGCCATCTCTTGTTTGACCACTTCCAATTTGCCTTGATTCATGGACCTGATATTCCAGGTTCCTATGCAATATTGCTCTTTACAGCATCAGATCTTGCTTCTATCACCAGTCACATGCACAACTGGGTATTGTTTTTGCTTTGGCTCCATCCCTTCATTCTTTCTGGAGTTATTTCTCCACTGATCTCCAGTAGCATATTGGGCACCTAACGGCCTGGGGAGTTCCTCTTTTGAAATCCTATCATTTTGCCTTTTCATACTGTTCATGGGGTTCTCAAGGCAAGAATACTGAAGTGGCTTGCCATTCCCTTCTCCAGTGGACCACATTCTGTCAGAACTCTCCACCATGACCCGCCCGTCTTGGGTTACCCTGCAGGGATGGCTTGGTTTCATTGAGTTAGACAAGGCTGTGTTCCTAGTGTGATAGATTGACTAGTTTTATGTGACTATGGTTTCAGTGTGTCTGCCCTCTGATGGCCTCTTGCAACACCTACCATCTTACTTGGGTTTCTCTTACCTTACGCATGGGGTATCTCTTCACGGCTCCTCCAGCAAAACACAACTGCTGCTCCTTATCTTGGACAAGGGGTATCTCCTTACTGCTTCCATTCCTGACCTTCAACCTGGGATAGAGCCTCTAGGCCCTCATATGCCTGTGCAGCCACTGCTCCTTGGGTTGCTCCTCCAGGCCTCCTGCCTTGGCCTCAGACGTGAGTGGTTCCTCCCAGTCGTCTCCCCTGGCCTCGGGCTCGGGGTGGCTCCTCAGGGTCACCGCCCTGGGCCTTGGGTTTGAGGTGGCTTCTCCTGGCCGCCCCTGATCTCGGACATGGGATAGCTCTCCCGGTCACTGCCCCTGACCAGCCGCCACTGACCTCAGATGCGGAGTAGCTCCTCTTGGCTGCCACCCCTGACCTCAGACGCAGGGTAGCTCTTCTCGGCTGTGCCTAGTGCGCCAGCTCGCAGCCGCCTGCGCTTAGTGCACCGGCTCGCAGCTACCTAATAACAAGCTCATCCCTTTTCACCAGGGTCCCTCTGGGCATTTTTTTCTCAGGCTTTTTAAGAATGGTTTTCATAGCCATTTTGAAGGCTTCTACCTGTTCCTTTGTCTTTTTCTGCCTTTCTTTTCCTCATATTCCCTACCATAATAGACTGTCTGAGCCAGTTGTAACAGATTTAAAGAGTGATTTTGTTCATAGGCCCATTTTAATAGCTTATGGCAGATATCTGGAGCCAATTGAGTGAGAAATCTATCTTTTAAGATAACTTTCCCCTATTCACTTTTGGGATCAATCTCAATGAATCTGTGAAGAACTTCCATCAGTCTATCTAGGAATTTACCAGGAGCTTCCTTCTCCTGTTCTGTTTGCCAACTTGCAATAGTTTAAAGGCTTGCCACATGCCTGCCTGAGTCCTTCAAGAATACATCTGACAAAATCACTCTGATCCCAGAATAATTGTAGCTGTGTTGTAGTCCCAGTATTGTTCTGTAGATGGCACCTCCTGATTTCCAGTGGGAAGGGCAGTTATCTCATCCTCCCTCTTCCCTACTGAATCGTTACCAAACCATTCACCTCCATAAGCAACCGCTTTTCCCAAAACTCGAGTTTCTGAGTCGGGAGTCAGCGTTTGTCCCAAGATATACATCACATCTTTCCAAGTAAGGTCATAAAGCAGAGTAACACCTTCAAAATCTCTGATATATTTTTCTGGGTCCTCTAAATAGTCTCCCAGGTCCTCCTTGATTCTTTGTATTTCTTGATAAGAAAAAGGTTTATTAACTCTCATAGACTGATTATTTCTCCCAGTGGGTGCTTCATGAAGAGGCAACAGCTTGTGTGGCTGTTCCTCAATCTTTCTGGCTGCTCTGTACATATGACCTCAGGGATAGATTGGGGAAACCTTCTTTTCTTTATCTCTTTGTCTTCTGTCCTCCATCTCATCTAGCAAAGTAGGAGGACAGGAGGGACCTGAAGGAGTCACATCCAAATCTATACCCTTAGGACATAAGTCTGGCATATTTCACAGAGAGAAAAAGAGCAACACATGTACTACTTTTACCCACTTCCCTTGTTTTCTACAGAATCGGCCTAATTGTAAAACAGTATAATTCTTAAGAGACCCTCCAGCTGGCCACTGTTTGCCATCCTCCAATGGATATCATGGCCATGTAGTATCACATAGGAAGACCAGGTATGTCTTCTTTAAGTCCTGGGGATCAAATCTATCCCAGTTTTCAGGATACAGCTCAAAGGAATGAGGCTGGAATTGTTAGCTCCCATCTGTAAGGGAGAAAATAAGTGACCAGCACCATCTTTCTACCAGAGGCATCCCTCCTTGCTCTAGATGGGGGTGTAGAAAAATTTTACACCAAAACTTTTCTTTCCTGGTTGGACTTTATCTATCCCTTACTGACGCAGGTGACCTACTCATCCCTCCTGGTTCTATGACTGAGACAGGGTGGAGATGAACCAGGGGTAGATCTGATGGCATCCCTGACTGACGTCCAGTTCCTCACCATTAAAACCTTGTTTGCCTCTGATGCCACCCAGGGTGGGATCAGAGTAACTTTCTGGAATGCCTCCCAGGCTAAACTGCTGGGGGAAATATTTGTCACCTGAGTGCCTGTGCACTACCCTGAGTATATTCCTGACCACAATAAGACTGATACAAACATAAAACTGAGATGTTTCTTCCAAGGGCCACCACACCAGTATAAGAGCCATCTAAGCATCACCACACCAGTATAAGAGCCATCTAAGCATCACCACACCAGTATAAGAGTCTCCTCTGGTCCACTAAGAGCCAGTGTTACCAAAGGGAAAAATTAAAACATTGTAGTTCCAATCTGAGTAACCTTTAACCTCAAAGATGCTCTTGTAGCTAAAGCTCTAATTAACTTCCAAACTCTCAGTTCCTAGTGAGGCTAGGCACTTCCTGACTACTAATCCAAATTTGGGACCTAAGTCATAGTACACTGTAGCAGCATAGATCACAAGTCACTTGAAGGTCTATGGTCCAGTAGATTAGGTTCAGTTCAGTTCGGTTAAGTTCAGTCACTCAGTCGTGTCTGACTCTTTGCGACCCCATGAATCGCAGCACGCCAGGCCTCCCTGCCCATCACCAACTCCCGGAGTTCACTCAAACTCATGTCCAGCAAGTCGGTGATGCAATCCAGGCACCTCATCCTCTGTCGTCCTCTTCTCTTTCTGCCCCCAATCCTTCCCAGCATCAGAGCCTTTTCTAACCATGAGATGGCCAAAATATTGGAGTTTCAGATTTAGCATCAGTCCTTCCAGAGAACTCCCAAGACTGATTTCCTTTTGAATGGACTGGTTAGATCTCCTTGCAGTCCAAGGGACTCTCAAGAGTCTTCTCCAACACCACAGTTCAAAAGCATCAATTCTTTGGCACTCAGCTTTCCTCACAGTCAAACTTTCATATCCATAAATGACCACTGGAAAAAACTGCCCTCTGATGGCCTCTTGCAACACCTACCATCTTACTTGGGTTTCTCTTACCTTACGCATGGGGTACCTCTTCACGGCTCCTCCAGCAAAGCACAACTGCTGCTCCTTATCTTGGACAAGGGGTATCTCCTTACTGCCGCCATTCCTGACCTTCAACCTGGGATAGCTCCTCTAGGCCCTCATATGCCTGTGCAGCCACCACTCCTTGGGTTGCTCCTCCAGGCCTCCTGCCGTGGCCTCAGACGTGAGTGGTTCCTCCCAGTCGTCTCCCCTGGCCTCGGGCTCGGGGTGGCTCCTCAGGGTCACCACCCTGAGCCTTGGGTTTGAGGTGGCTTCTCCTGGCCGCCCCTGATCTCGGACCTGGGATAGCTCTCCCGGTCACTGCCCCTGACCAGCCGCCACTGACCTCAGATGCGGAGTAGCTCCTCTTGACTGCCACCCCTGACCTCAGACGCAGGGTAGCTCTTCTCGGCTGCACCTAGTGCACCAGCTTGCAGCCACCTGCGCTTAGTGCACCGGCTCTCAGCTACCTAATAACAAGCTCATCCCTTTTCACCAGGGTCCCTCTGGGCATTTTTTTCTCAGGCTTTTTAAGAATGGTTTTCATAGCCATTTTGAAGGCTTCTACCTGTTCCTTTGTCTTTTTCTGCCTTTCTTTTCCTCATATTCCCTACCATAATAGACTGTCTGAGCCAGTTGTAACAGATTTAAAGAGTGATTTTGTTCATAGGCCCATTTTAATAGCTTATGGCAGATATCTGGAGCCAATTGAATGAGAAATCTATCTTTTAAGATAACTTTTCCCTATTCACTTTTGGGATCAATCTCAATGAATCTGCGAAGGGCTTCCATCAGTCTATCTAGGAATTTACCAGGAGCTTCCTTCTCCTGTTCTGTTTGCCAACTTGCAATAGTTTAAAGGCTTGCCACATGCCTGCCTGAGTCCTTCAAGAATACATCTGACAAAATCACTCTGATCCCAGAATAATTGTAGCTGTGTTGTAGTCCCAGTATTGTTCTGTAGATGGCACCTCCTGATTTCCAGTGGGAAGGGCAGTTATCTCATCCTCCCTCTTCCCTACTGAATCGTTACCAAACCATTCACCTCCATAAGCAACCGCTTTTCCCAAAACTCGAGTTTCTGAGTCGGGAGTCAGCGTTTGTCCCAAGATATACATCACATCTTTCCAAGTAAGGTCATAAAGCAGAGTAACACCTTCAAAATCTCTGATATATTTTTCTGGGTCCTCTAAATAGTCTCCCAGGTCCTCCTTGATTCTTTGTATTTCTTGATAAGAAAAAGGTTTATTAACTCTCATAGACTGATTATTTCTCCCAGTGGGTGCTTCATGAAGAGGCAACAGCTTGTGTGGCTGTTCCTCAATCTTTCTGGCTGCTCTGTACATATGACCTCAGGGATAGATTGGGGAAACCTTCTTTTCTTTATCTCTTTGTCTTCTGTCCTCCATCTCATCTAGCAAAGTAGGAGGACAGGAGGGACCTGAAGGAGTCACATCCAAATCTATACCCTTAGGACATAAGTCTGGCATATTTCACAGAGAGAAAAAGAGCAACACATGTACTACTTTTACCCACTTCCCTTGTTTTCTACAGAATCGGCCTAATTGTAAAACAGTATAATTCTTAAGAGACCCTCCAACTGGCCACTGTTTGCCATCCTCCAATGGATATCATGGCCATGTAGTATCACATAGGAAGATCAGGTATGTCTTCTTTAAGTCCTGGAGATCAAATCTATCCCAGTTTTCAGGATACAGCTCAAAGGAATGAGGCTGGAATTGTTAGCTCCCATCTGTAAGGGAGAAAATAAGTGACCAGCACCATCTTTCTACCAGAGGCATCCCTTCTTGCTCTAGATGGGGGTGTAGACAGATTTTACAACAAAACTTTTCTTTCCTGGTTGGACTTTATCTATCCCTTACTGACGCAGGTGACCTACTCATCCCTCCTGGTTCTATGACTGAGACAGGGTGGAGATGAACCAGGGGTAGATCTGATGGCATCCCTGACTGATGTCCAGTTCCTCACCATTAAAACCTTGTTTGCCTCTGATGCCACCCAGGGTGGGATCAGAGTAACTTTCTGGAATGCCTCCCAGGCTAAACTGCTGGGGGAAATATTTGTCACCTGAGTGCCTGTGCACTACCCTGAGTATATTCCTGACCACAATAAGACTGATACAAACATAAAACTGAGATGTTTCTTCCAAGGGCCACCACACCAGTATAAGAGCCATCTAAGCATCACCACACCAGTATAAGAGCCATCTAAGCATCACCACACCAGTATAAGAGTCTCCTCTGGTCCACTAAGAGCCAGTGTTACCAAAGGGAAAAATTAAAACATTGTAGTTCCAATCTGAGTAACCTTTAACCTCAAAGATGCTCTTGTAGCTAAAGCTCTAATTAAATTCCAAACTCTCAGTTCCTAGTGAGGCTAGGCACTTCCTGACTACCAATCCAAATTTGGGACCTAAGTCATAGTACACTGCAACAGCATAGATCACAAGTCACTCAGTCGTGTCTGACTCTTTGCCACTCCATGAATCACAGCACACCAGGACTCCCTGTCCATCACCAACTCCCGGAGTTCACTCAAACTCATGTCCAGCAAGTCGGTGATGCAATCCAGGCACCTCATCCTCTGTCGTCCTCTTCTCTTTCTGCCCCCAATCCTTCCCAGCATCAGAGCCTTTTCTAACCATGAGATGGCCAAAATATTGGAGTTTCAGATTTAGCATCAGTCCTTCCAGAGAACTCCCAAGACTGATTTCCTTTTGAATGGACTGGTTAGATCTCCTTGCAGTCCAAGGGACTCTCAAGAGTCTTCTCCAACACCACAGTTCAAAAGCATCAATTCTTTGGCACTCAGCTTTCCTCACAGTCAAACTTTCATATCCATAAATGACCACTGGAAAAACCATAGCCTTGACTAGATGAACATTTATTTAAAAAGTAATGTCTCTGCTTCTGAATATGCTCTCTAGGTTGGTCATAACTTTCCTTCCAAGGAGTAAGTGTCTTTTAATTTCATGGCTGCAATACTGCCCTCTGATGGCCTCTTGCAACACCTACCATCTTACTTGGGTTTCTCTTACCTTACGCATGGGGTATCTCTTCACGGCTCCTCCAGCAAAACACAACTGCTGCTCCTTATCTTGGACAAGGGGTATCTCCTTACTGCTTCCATTCCTGACCTTCAACCTGGGATAGCTCCTCTAGGCCCTCATATGCCTGTGCAGCCACTGCTCCTTGGGTTGCTCCTCCAGGCCTCCTGCCTTGGCCTCAGACGTGAGTGGTTCCTCCCAGTCGTCTCCCCTGGCCTCGGGCTCGGGGTGGCTCCTCAGGGTCACCGCCCTGGGCCTTGGGTTTGAGGTGGCTTCTCCTGGCCGCCCCTGATCTCGGACATGGGATAGCTCTCCCGGTCACTGCCCCTGACCAGCCGCCACTGACCTCAGATGCGGAGTAGCTCCTCTTGGCTGCCACCCCTGACCTCAGACGCAGGGTAGCTCTTCTCGGCTGTGCCTAGTGCGCCAGCTCGCAGCCGCCTGCGCTTAGTGCACCGGCTCGCAGCTACCTAATAACAAGCTCATCCCTTTTCACCAGGGTCCCTCTGGGCATTTTTTTCTCAGGCTTTTTAAGAATGGTTTTCATAGCCATTTTGAAGGCTTCCACCTGTTCCTTTGTCTTTTTCTGCCTTTCTTTTCCTCATATTCCCTACCATAATAGACTGTCTGAGCCAGTTGTAACAGATTTAAAGAGTGATTTTGTTCATAGGCCCATTTTAATAGCTTATGGCAGATATCTGGAGCCAATTGAATGAGAAATCTATCTTTTAAGATAACTTTTCCCTATTCACTTTTGGGATCAATCTCAATGAATCTGTGAAGAACTTCCATCAGTCTATCTAGGAATTTACCAGGAGCTTCCTTCTCCTGTTCTGTTTGCCAACTTGCAATAGTTTAAAGGCTTGCCACATGCCTGCCTGAGTCCTTCAAGAATACATCTGACAAAATTACTCTGATCCCAGAATAATTGTAGCTGTGTTGTAGTCCCAGTATTGTTCTGTAGATGGCACCTCCTGATTTCCAGTGGGAAGGGCAGTTATCTCATCCTCCCTCTTCCCTACTGAATCGTTACCAAACCATTCATCTCCATAAGGAACCGCTTTTCCCAAAACTCGAGTTTCTGAGTCGGGAGTCAGCGTTTGTCCCAAGATATACATCACATCTTTCCAAGTAAGGTCATAAAGCAGAGTAACACCTTCAAAATCTCTGATATATTTTTCTGGGTCCTCTAAATAGTCTCCCAGGTCCTCCTTGATTCTTTGTATTTCTTGATAAGAAAAAGGTTTATTAACTCTCATAGACTGATTATTTCTCCCAGTGGGTGCTTCATGAAGAGGCAACAGCTTGTGTGGCTGTTCCTCAATCTTTCTGGCTGCTCTGTACATATGACCTCAGGGATAGATTGGGGAAACCTTCTTTTCTTTATCTCTTTGTCTTCTGTCCTCCATCTCATCTAGCAAAGTAGGAGGACAGGAGGGACCTGAAGGAGTCACATCCAAATCTATACCCTTAGGACATAAGTCTGGCATATTTCACAGAGAGAAAAAGAGCAACACATGTACTACTTTTACCCACTTCCCTTGTTTTCTACAGAATCGGCCTAATTGTAAAACAGTATAATTCTTAAGAGACCCTCCAGCTGGCCACTGTTTGCCATCCTCCAATGGATATCATGGCCATGTAGTATCACATAGGAAGACCAGGTATGTCTTCTTTAAGTCCTGGGGATCAAATCTATCCCAGTTTTCAGGATACAGCTCAAAGGAATGAGGCTGGAATTGTTAGCTCCCATCTGTAAGGGAGAAAATAAGTGACCAGCACCATCTTTCTACCAGAGGCATCCCTTCTTGCTCTAGATGGGGGTGTAGACAGATTTTACAACAAAACTTTTCTTTCCTGGTTGGACTTTATCTATCCCTTACTGACGCAGGTGACCTACTCATCCCTCCTGGTTCTATGACTGAGACAGGGTGGAGATGAACCAGGGGTAGATCTGATGGCATCCCTGACTGATGTCCAGTTCCTCACCATTAAAACCTTGTTTGCCTCTGATGCCACCCAGGGTGGGATCAGAGTAACTTTCTGGAATGCCTCCCAGGCTAAACTGCTGGGGGAAATATTTGTCACCTGAGTGCCTGTGCACTACCCTGAGTATATTCCTGACCACAATAAGACTGATACAAACATAAAACTGAGATGTTTCTTCCAAGGGCCACCACACCAGTATAAGAGCCATCTAAGCATCACCACACCAGTATAAGAGCCATCTAAGCATCACCACACCAGTATAAGAGTCTCCTCTGGTCCACTAAGAGCCAGTGTTACCAAAGGGAAAAATTAAAACATTGTAGTTCCAATCTGAGTAACCTTTAACCTCAAAGATGCTCTTGTAGCTAAAGCTCTAATTAACTTCCAAACTCTCAGTTCCTAGTGAGGCTAGGCACTTCCTGACTACTAATCCAAATTTGGGACCTAAGTCATAGTACACTGTAGCAGCATAGATCACAAGTCACTTGAAGGTCTATGGTCCAGTAGATTAGGTTCAGTTCAGTTCGGTTAAGTTCAGTCACTCAGTCGTGTCTGACTCTTTGCGACCCCATGAATCGCAGCACGCCAGGCCTCCCTGCCCATCACCAACTCCCGGAGTTCACTCAAACTCATGTCCAGCAAGTCGGTGATGCAATCCAGGCACCTCATCCTCTGTCGTCCTCTTCTCTTTCTGCCCCCAATCCTTCCCAGCATCAGAGCCTTTTCTAACCATGAGATGGCCAAAATATTGGAGTTTCAGATTTAGCATCAGTCCTTCCAGAGAACTCCCAAGACTGATTTCCTTTTGAATGGACTGGTTAGATCTCCTTGCAGTCCAAGGGACTCTCAAGAGTCTTCTCCAACACCACAGTTCAAAAGCATCAATTCTTTGGCACTCAGCTTTCCTCACAGTCAAACTTTCATATCCATAAATGACCACTGGAAAAACCATAGCCTTGACTAGATGAACATTTATTTAAAAAGTAATGTCTCTGCTTCTGAATATGCTCTCTAGGTTGGTCATAACTTTCCTTCCAAGGAGTAAGTGTCTTTTAATTTCATGGCTGCAATCACCATCTGCAGTGATTTTCAAGCCCAAAAAATAAAGTCTGACACTGTTTCCAGTTTCCCCATCTATTTCCCATGAAGCGATGGGACCAGATGCCAAGATCTTAGTTTGCTGAATGTTGAGCTTTAACCCAACTTTTCACTCTCCTCTTTCACGTTCATCAAGAGGCCTTTTAGTTCCTCTTCACTTTCTGCCATAAGGGTGATATCATCTGTGTATCTAAGATTATTGATATTTCTCTCAGCAATCTTGATTCCAGCTTGTGCTTCTTTCAGCCCAGCGTTTGTCATGGTGTACTCTGCATAGTAGTTAAATAAGCAGGATGACAATTTATAGCCTTGACGTACTTCTTTTCCTATTTGGAATCAGTGGGTTGTTCCATGTCCAGTTCTAACTCTTGCTTCCTGTCCTGCATATAGTATTATCAAGAGGCAGGTCAGGTGGTCTGGTATTTTTATCTCTTTCAGAATTTTCCACAGTTTATTGTGATCCACACAGTCAAGGGCTTTGGCATACTCAATAAAGCAGAAATAGATGTTTTATTGACTTCTTGCTTTTTTGATGATTCAGCAGATGTTGGCAATTTGATCTCTGGTTCCTTTGCCTTTTCTAAAACAAGCTTGAACTTCTGGAAGTTCATGGTTCATGTATTGCTGAAACCTGGCTTGGAGAATTTTGAGAATTACTTTAATAGCTTGTGAGATGGAATGAGGTTCTTGACATTGTACAGGAGGCAGGAATCAAGACCATCCCCATGGAAAAGAAATGCAAAAAAGCAAAATGGCTGTCTGGAGAAGCCTTACAAATAGCACTGAAAAGAAGAGAGGTGAAAAGCAAAGGAGAAAAGAAAAGATATAAGCATCTGAATGCAGAGTTCCAAAGAATAGCAAGAAGAGATAAGAAAGCCTTCTTCAGCAATCAATGCAAAGAGATAGAGGAAAACAACAGAATGGGAAAGACTAGAGATCTCTTCAAGAGAATTGGAGATACCAAGGGAACATTTCATGCAAA